>JAJMBM010000068.1:31027-43480 GCA_030565325.1 Insectozyma coleopterorum
AAAAAAAAAAAAAAAAAAAAAAAAAAAAAAAAAAAAAAAAAAAAAAACATTAATTTTTATACACTTGGTGCTTTTAAATTATATTTCTCGTATATCTCATCTAGCGGTTTCAAGTCGAAATTCCAATTCTCTTCGCCGGGTCTTACTTCATAATATTTCTTCAAGTTGACTTGATGGTATGGATGATAAGCGAGATTGAACCATGGAAGTACAAATAACATACTGAAACTATATTGGGAATTCCTATTTGCTACATCCTTGGTTCTATCATCCAATCTAGACAAATGTTCATAAAATGGTGGTATACCTTGACTCAACAACTTCTTCATTTCATATCTATCTTTTTTAACTTCTCTTGAATTTTCTTCCCAGCCTAAAAATCTTCTTGACGATTTGACATAAGCCATTAAAAACCCACCGGCGAATCCAATCAACGTGGCGGCTCTCAACGTTGTACCACTCATCGGAGTAGGTTTGCTGCCTCGTCCCTTATACGGTTCATATTTCTCCCAAATTTGCATCAAAATCGGTGGTGTAATAGTTAAAATACCCCAGTTTAAATAATCGGATCCTCTGAAATATCTGACAACTTTTGTGAAATATGGATCTCCGTCTATCAATTCATAATCACTATGCAACGCTGGCGATCTGACCGGTTGGTTATGTGGTGTATATGACATTTCGAAACAAAGCTTTTGATTTTTTTTACTTTTTTTTAATAATCAACTTTTGATTGGCAAGATTTGCGATTACTGAGAAAATCAATCGTGGTCGTGTAATCACGTAGGTGCTACCAGTTTGAAAAAGAAAAAAAAAATAGACAAAAAGAGTTTTTTAATTATTCAAAATAACTTATGAGTATGATTTGCTGAAAATGTATAAATAGTATATTATATGCATGAGTCTGTTGTACTAATCGTATAGGTTATTAATATACTTTAATTGTTTAGAAATATACGACATTTTGACATAGAGCATTGTATATTCTAAAAAAATGTTTCATCAAACTAGAAGAACCAAGTCATTAATATTTTCAATTAGACTGTTCAACTCTAAATTACAACTGAGAAAAAGAAAGGTTTAAAGTTGATATTGGCGATGAAGAGAAATGTAAATTTTGATCTATAATTGTATATATGTGATGAATACTGTATCTATTAGTGTGTAAATACTAATAAGATACCAGCAACATGAAAAAGGTGGATTCTGTAGTAAATTTGAATTAATTCACTAGTAATAAATCTGTTATTAACCAAGACCATGAGATTAAATGAGTCTTGAAAAGAAACTACAATTGGTTACACACTAATAAGATACCAGCAACAGCAATAACGATGAAAATGTAGATTCTGTAGTAAATTTGAATTAATTCACTAGTAATAAATCTGTTATTAAACAAGACCATGAGATTAAATGACTCTTGAAAAGAAACTACAATTGGTTACACACTAATAAGATACCAGCAACAGCAATAACGATGAAAATGTAGATTCTGTAGTAAATTTGAATTAATTCACTAGTAATAAATCTGTTATTAAACAAGACCATGAGATTAAATGACTCTTGAAAAGAAAGTACAATTGGTTACACACTAATAAGATACCAGCAACAGCAATAACGATGAAAATGTGGATTCTGTAGTAAATTTGAATTAATTCACTAGTAATAAATCTGTTATTAAACAAGACCATGAGATTAAATGACTCTTGAAAAGAAACTACAATTGTATGTTAGACTAGAAAAGTTTTGCTTGAATGGCGAAGAATTGACAATTGCAATTACATAATCACAGAAGATTCAATAATAAAGACTTGTTAATTTATAAATATTTGTAATATACAAATAACGGGGGAAAGTATTGAAAGACCATTGGAAAAGGTTGAGGTGTCGAGTATATTGGTAGAGGCTCCATGTAACGGGGGAAAGTATTGAAAGACCATTGGAAAAGGTTGAGGTGTCGAGTATATTGGTAGAGGCTCCATGTAACGGGGGAAAGTATATCGTGAACTAAGTTAATATAAAAAAACTATCTAATCTAATTCGCTACTATAGATGGCTGTAACAATGGCTATTACTGGCTAAATTGGCTGCCTGCATATTACAATGTTGCAATCTCTATAATTTATAATAAGATAATTAATGTAATCGAATATTAATTAGTTAGTTGAACTATGATGAATAGCATTCCTATGAAATAGTAAATTAATAATAATAATAGAAAGCGCAAGCGATGGGAAAAGGTAGATTTAAATAGTTGTTGAATGAATTTGGGTTAAGACTTCTTATCAAGCTTTAGATACTCTCTTTACTATTTCTTCAAAACGTGTCTAACCCAATTCATCTAGTCATATTCCACTTCTCCGGATATAGTAATTCATCGGAAATTATTCTCATCAAACTTATTGATACGATGCTTTATATAGATAAAATATATTCTCATACTAATTCTCCGATACGTGTCTTGCTCAATTTCATAAGCAGTATTGCACGACTCCGGATATACAGTGATTGATCGGAAATTATTTACACACTATAAGATTACTAAGATATTTCATGAGTTATTCAAAATTTGTAGCTGATGTGAAACTATTGAGATTAAATCTTTATTCTATAACTAATCATCTCCTAAACCCGGTTGTGTTTATTGGGAAACATGGCCCATGTATAAATAAATTGTCTTTTATCTTATCAATTGGATCTGCAATAAAAAAAACAAAAAAAAAAAAGAATACAAAGATCTAAATTGGTCAAATTTAAATCATGCCAATTGAACTAAATAATGATAATCACCAACAAGTTGAAGTTGATAATCGGAAAGATCCCATAACTAGATTAATCAACGGTGTACGATGCTATAATATCCCATTAATAAATTTCATAATAATCCTCATATTGTCAATATTCCTATACAAATTAACCACCAAATATACCAATCTATACATGAAATCCTCACTAATCACAATAATCACCACGAACTTAGTGCTATACGGTATATCCGAGAGCATGGCACAATCGATATTAAGTTTCGACGTGTCTCAGCCAATGATTAATTTCAAATTCAATGATCCAATTACAAATTTACAATTAGAGGATACTTTACAAGATGTTGAAGATAATGGATCTGATATTAGCGAAGAGGGTCTTAATCGTTTCATCGACTATTTAAGAGATGACGAGAACTTGATAGGAGATTCAGATGGGGGATTTAACACTCCCTTACCTATTGTACCACTCACATTTTTTCAATTCAATCGATTGGCGGGATTCATGTGCTGGGGGTTCATAATGGGTATAGTACAATGCTTCTGGTATAAGTTTCTACAAATATATTCTAAAGATCCTAAATTCATAGAAGTTTTAAGAAAAGTTTTGACTGATCAATTATGTTTCTCGCCAATTTCATTATTCTGCTTCTTTACATACGGTACTATCGTTTTAGAGAATGGAGATTGGGAATTGACAAAGTTGAAATTATCAAGGATTTATCTAAAGACATTAATTATTAATTATTCAATTTGGTTTCCTATCCAATTTATAAATTTTTTAATCATACCAAGAAATTTCCAGGTTCCATTTAGTTCAAGTGTTTCAGTGCTTTGGAATTGCTTTTTATCAATGAGAAATTCAACAAATTGAAATTAAAAAAATTACCTTAAATATATATACCAGTTGTGGATTGATTTACCTTCTTTAAATTAGCTTCTAAAAGGTTTATCAACTCGGGGTTTGCCAGTAAATGCTTGTACAAAATCGAGCCAGCTCTTAACATTGTATCATCGGTAATTATTTCATGACCAAATTGACCTTGGGACTCTACAATTAATGTAAACGCAGATATTTTCCAGTTTGGATTTGATTGAATTTGCGATAAGATGGCACCACCAATTCCAGTAATAACATGTGGAGGCTTCAAAGTTTGTATTTCCTTAAATTCATCCCAACAATCACCAATTGCCAACTTATTGATTCCTTGGTTATTATCAGATGGACACGTGGATAAGATAAACCATTTATCATATAAGAAACCAAGTAAGGACATCAATTGCTTGGATAATTTATTATAAGTAATGACATTATTGCTGAAATCCGAAACTACTATAATTAAAGTTGAGTGAAAGTTATAAATTGGTAAAGATTGGTTGGGATATTTTTCATTGATGTTTTCACGTTTTGATGATTTATACAATTGTTCATCTTCATCATAATCCAAGTCCTCTTCTTTTTCATTACTTTTCTTTAAATTTGGATATGTAATTGTAATTTCACCAACTTTATTCCTTTGAAAGTATTTAGTTATGACTTGTAAATTTGAAGGTACGATTAAAATTTGTTTGACTGAGACCAATTCAGCATCGATATTAATTTCTGGAATCGGATGAGGTTCATTATCACCATCCTCGTCTTCTTGCAATGTATGTCTTGGTGTTTTATAGTCAATAGCTGGTTTAATCAACATTTGATAAGTGCTAATTTACGTGTTGCCACTATAAGGTTCAATTTTTTTACAACAGGAGAAAAAAAAAAAAAAAAAAAATAAAAATATCGTCTTATTTTTCCAACCCACTTGCAATTCAAAATGTTTAAAAGATTGTATCATTCGTCTTCTCATATAAATACCAATTTGATAATAAATCCAAAAGCCGTAGAGTCCAAGATTCTCAACAATGCAATCAAATTAATTCCAACGTATGGGTTTTCGAAAAATTGCATAAATGAATCGATCAAACAATTGAAATACTCAGATAGTTTACAATCGGCCATTTCATGGAAGGGCAAAAGTTATGAATTTCAATTGATGATACATTATCTAAAACAAAAGAGACAAGAATTGGAACAATTCAATAAAGAATTGACCCATGAAGAAGGAAAAGATGATCAATATTCGAAATTATCAACATTGATGAAATATAGATTGATGTTGAACAAACCAATTATAAATGAGTTATCACGGGGGTTGAGCTATTTAATCGTACCTTACAATTTGAATAGTTCAATGGATGAATTGTATAATTTAAGTGATGATTTGGCGTTTTATTCTGGTGATGCAAGTAATGATTTCAGTTGGTATGCTAAACGATTCTCAATTGCTTCTATATATATTCAATGTGAATTATATATGTTGAATGATAAAAGTGAAGGGTTTAGAAATACTCACAATTTCGTCGAAAAAAAGATTAAAGAATTTAAATTTTTAGGTGAGAGTTATAATAATGTTGAACAATGGTCGATATTCAATATGATGAGTTTGATAAATTTGATTAAATCACAATTAGTTAGAGGTTAAAGAATATTATTAAAGATTTTCTAGATAATTTCTGCACAATTGATGTCAAGTTTTTGTTAATCTATTGATAATTTTGATTTAACTTGGATTAATTTATTTCTTATATTTTCCATTTCCGATTCTTCACATTTAATTCTCTTTTCGACACGATCTATTTCAATTTCAATAAATTCAATACGTTTCTTGATGTTTATATTTGCATCTTGATAATCTTGAGGTAATAAAACCGATCCAATTAATTTATAAATTTTCGAATCATCATTCAACGTTTCAAATTCTTCATTTACAATTTTATTCTCTTGATATTGAGTCTCCAATTTCGACCTAGTAGATATCAATTCATTTATTAAATTTTGTAATTTCGAATATTCAAGTGAATATTGTTCAAATTGTGATTTTAAATTATCTGATGATGACATTTGGTAAAAGTTTCCATTGTTTTTTTTTTTTTTTTTTTCTGGAAATCTGAAACAAATAGGAATTGTTTGGTACTCATAAAATCTGAAACAACTCGGAATTGTTTGGTACTCATATATATCTGGGAGTGTGATGAAGAAGATTGTGTTTGATTCTATTTCAGTATATTCTATAATTTATCACCTTTGAATAACGAACTAGTGTTGGTCGAGAATTGGGGGTATATTACACACAGAAAAGTGTTATATCTATTGTACTTGATTGTTAAAGAAACAGATTTTCATGTGTGATGTAAAGTCATTTTGTTAATCTCAATCACAATTCGTTCAACTCCACTCTAATTATTATTCTATCTCTAGGGAATAATCTTCCTATTTATAGTTTCACATTTATTCAAAGACAGGAACATGTAATGCTTGTTGTAATACAGAGGCAACCTTATAGCCAGTTATAGCAATTTTACTGCCATTTAATAACAAACGTCCCAAGTGATTTTGTAGCTGACCCGGGATCGGATCTGGTCCTATATTATACAATTGCCATAGCCAGTTATAGCGATTTTACTGCCATTTATGACAAACGTCCCAAGTGATTTTGTAGCTGACCCGGGATCGGATCTGGTCCTATATTATACAATTGCCAGTTTTAGACAATTTCAAATGTATTCATCTTCAATCAAATTCCAAATACTATAAAATACAGATGTGAGTTATCAAATGGAGAATTTGTGCAACAATAATGGCCAAATTGGATTAAAAAATGCTGATAAGGCGGATTAAAGTTTTGTGATTAAAATGTTTCAAAATGTAAACTTTATTAAAAAGGTGGTTGAAAATATAGCTATCAACAAAACATACACACAGCATGTGAAGATGATTTTCAAAAACTATTTAAACACTTGGATTCTTCCCAATCAAAAAAAAATTCTTGTTTTCTTCTTCGTGTTCATTTAACCACAGAGCTGTTCATTTATTACCAAATGGGATCATTGATTTATCAAAGACGTGCACTGGGTTCCTTGGTTGGATACAATGCTTTGCTCAGATGAGAATAAGAGATAGCCTATACCTTAAAGGTAAAAGGGACCGGATCGAGAATCGGTAGATGTAAGTTCGATTGTTACTAGGCTAAGAGTATAATACAAATAAAAAATAAAATAACAAATGCAATTAGCATCAGCTGCATCGGGTCATCTCGACCTGATACAATTATATATAATTTTATAATATAGTAAAATTAAATAAACGCAATTTGCTAAGGGTGATTGACAGTTGCCGTTCGCCAGGTTGCTGGGGATATCTATCAGGTGCTGGACATTGTGCGATGGACACCGTCGGGGACTACATTTACAGATTGAGATTATATCTACGGGCAGGTACGCCACTGGACTGTTTTTTTTTTTAAAGTTGATACTACAGAGATTGAAGATAAAATCTGAGATAATTTCGTATAGTATTCATAGAACTTATATATTCAATTAGGAAAGATGTCTGAATCCTTTTCATCTATTATTATATCAGTTACACGTACTTTATATCTCCTGTTACTTAAATTACCACCATAGCCATTCATTGCATGAAAATCATCTTCTTCTTCTTCTTCTTCTTCTTCTTCTTCTTCTTCTTCTTCTTCTTCTTCTTCGTCGTCGTCGTCGTAATCATTCATTCCTCCATCATTTATTGTATTTGATCCGTCAATTTGATCATCCATATATTCATTAATATTAATTTCATTAGCATCGTGCATTTCTTCATCGTCATCATCTTCACCTTCGTCATCTTCAATTGCATTGTCATTTAATGCTTTTAGTATTGACTCATTCAATAATGGTCTATTTGGATGATATGAAGTATGTCTTCTTTCGCATTTATTCATTGAAGTGTTATTAATATTATTATTACCTTCTTTTGATTTCTTCTCAATTGCCAATGATCGAATTTGTTGATATGGAGTAGCAAATAAATCTTGATTAAATATAAATCCTTGACTTTCTCTAAGACTTATAATATTATAATTGGAGATTTTACCACTATTATTTAATATCGAGGGATTGTAGAAATTTGGGGATTCATAAACAGAATATTCTTCATTTTGAATCATTGAAGACGATAAAAATGAGTTTCTTCTGAACCATGGACTTGAAATTGAAGCAAATGATGAGTTTCTACGTTGTATTATCTTTGGTTCTGGTCTTGGAGAAGTACTTAATTCTTTGAAATGTGGATTAATATGATTATTCTTTTTAATTGAAGATGAAGATTTACGTCTTGAAGATTTCACCATAGTGATAAACAGGGATATATAAGTATGACTCTTGTAGTTTTAAATAGTAGTAATAATAATGGCGTTGGAATATAATAGGAAGTATGTTTGTCTTTTGGTTTTGATTTTATGTTTGATAAGATAAGATTTTGTTTTATGAGCATTTTTTTTTTTTTTTAGACCTTAAAAATTTGATCAACAACACTAACGTAGTATACAACGGTTATGATGCTTGATCTACATTACAAATATATAGACAAATATATACATAGTTGTGTGTGGACTTTGATCTAGTCCAATTTCTTATGTTCGACTTTTATGGGTAATGTGAAATGATACTTTGATTCTTAATTATGGATATATTCAAAGAGTAATCCTATTTACAATAGAAAACCAACCGCTGTTCACTATAAATTTCTAGGCAATTCACTTCCATAATCAATAAGCTACTCTTGACTCCAACTTCATTATTCTTTAAACCACATCATTTTTTTTTTTGTTCTCAATCATAACTTCGTAAATATAAATATAATCAATTGGTAGTTGTGTCTTTCATGAAATTGCCTTTTTGTTTCAATTTATTCATAACATAACTCAACCCTTCTTTTGTATTGTTATAATTCAATTGAAATCTCTCATGAGACCATTGTTCGATTTTCGTTTTAAATCCAAATAAATTACTCGAGAATTTAACTTTGGATACCACTTTGGTCATATTTTTTTTTATACTCCCGTCATATTTTAACATTTCTTCGACTTTTATAAATTTACGATGATCGATATTTGAAGTATAAGTGATCATTTTTTTAGTCTTTGGATTAATTATGATTTTTTCAATTATCCAACTTTTCAACTGACTTGTTCCAATGAAGGGTTTGATAAATTTTGGTAATCTGCCCGTTTTGACAATTAGGTTGGTTTTGCATAGTTGTCCCTTGGAATCGATATGGATATCGAGAGTATCCGATGATAAAACATGTTTGGAATATGGATTCGGATATCGATTCAAATGAGCTAATGAAGTAGTTTCGAAATCATAATTAAATCTATGTTTGGATTCATAATACAAAACCATTATTGAATTGAATTGAATTGGAATATGGAATATGGAACTCGGGTCGTTTTGTTCTTTTTTTCTTTTTTCCTTTTTTTCTTTTTTTTTTTTTTTTTTTTTTTTGCTTCTTTGAAAAATTAAATTTTTGTTGATCTTTTTTCTTCTTGAATTAAAAACAGAATTGAAGCTTTAATAAAGGTTAAACGAAAGGGGAAATAGAATGGTGAAAGTTGTTAGTTGGTAGTGAAGGAATTTTTTTGGGGTATATATAATTCAATATATATGTGGTTGGGTGAATGGTGTGATTCACTTTTTTTTTTTTTAAACGATTTTGCAGCAACCGAATCAGGCGAGACAAATTCTGAAATTTTGGGTAGCGTGGAAGAAGGAACAAAATTTCAACCATTCAGAATTCACCTGAATGTAAGAAGAAAGGTTTGAAACTTTGAAACTTTGTACTGATCCAGAGATGAGTGATGTTATATATGTTCAAAACGGGTATTACATTGTATCTCATTGGAGTGGTTCAATTTATCAGAGTTTGTATTTAAAATTTCCAAAGTCGTCCATCATTCGAAAAGAGTGATTAAACAATGAAAAGTCCCTGACGTTATGAACACCAATTTCTGGTTATACAGTAAGTGAAATAGACGCTTCAACAACAACAATGACTGCCTCAGTCTCAATTTTCCATTCCCATTCAATCACGTCGCTTTCGCCTTTCGCCTTTTCCTTTTCTCCTCTATAACACACTTCACAGTTGATATTTGTGATTAGCTCGAAATCATAAACATTTTCAAAGACTTTTTAGATAATTAAAGAGTGGAAAAAGATAAGATATTTCAAGTTCAAGAATTTCAACAGTCAATGTTATCAAAGATTGTTTAGTATCCCCCTATAATGAAACCAAAACAAAAAAAAAAAAAAGGAAAGTACCCCTTAGTCGTCGCATTCATTCTGCTTTGAAGTTGTATGAGTGCAATGCGTTAGGACTACTGGTATTCAAGTCGTTCGATATCTTCAATTGTCATCGAAATAGTCGATATATTAATGAGATAAGAAGGATAAACATTTGATAAGAATGAATAAGTTGATTGTTCAATTTAACATTGTCAAACATAACAATGTTTTCAATATCCCTTAAATACAGACAATTGTTGGGTTGTTTCATTCACGGTATTAATTTGCTTAAATTCGCATTCGTTTAAAATCATAACAATAAAAGAATAGAAAGTTTTTTTTGACTAGTTACATCTTGGCTCTTTTAATATTCAAATACTGTAAATAATTATTGTGTAAATATTTCAACTGTTGCATTATAAATGACGTCAAAGGTATCTATTCTTGAACCTGGAGTTTCCCAAAGATCGACCGAGTATGATATAATATAGCAAAACAATGATTCTCTCAATGTTATGGATTAGTTGACATCTGTTTGTAGCCATCTAAAATCTTCTAACATTTTTATATTAGAGTTTATGATATATCTTATAATGTTGACTAAGAAGATTATTGTTGGCGCTTCCATGTAATGTTCCACTGTCATTGGGGGTCATATTGTATATAAGTAGTAGCTTGCAAAGATCTTAAACGTTTGGATGTACATCTAATAAATGTGCAAAAAAAAAGGGGGGGGTAGTTATGCTGAATTGGCGCTACCCGTTGTAAATAATGATATGGATCACCTTTTAATTTAAAGACACCTTCGATTATCATTAACTAGCAATAAGATACCAATAAGCTTATTCGAAATACAGTCACTGCTTTTGTCCCTTTCAATCTGCATATCTTTCTTATCATTTGATTTTATTTACGAATACGATTTATTGAAAATTTTGTATTATTGAATAGTGCAACATCTCGTTATAATCACACTAATTCCATTATTGACTTTTGATCAACTTTTATATCTAAACGACAAAATTTATGTCATTATATTCTGCAGAATTATTGATACAGTTTTAATTACATATACTCATATCTGTATTAAACGTAATCCCTTCTCTCTTTATAAAGGGAAAGTCGTAACTAAGGGTAAAAACAGTTATCAGATGTTGCTTAGTTTAATGTATTTATGTGAAACGCGATTAAAGATCTAACATTGAGTATGTTTTGCAATGATTGTTGGATCAAATCATACATTATAACTTATTCGAGGAAATACCAAATAGAAAAAAAAAATAAACGTGTTTTGTGTTTCAATTGAACTATTGTTCAATTTGCTTGGACAGCTGTCTATTACATCATTAGTTGTTATTGGCATTGGTGCTTATAATAATTTCGGCATTTTTTGTAGTTGTTACTATTTAATGGGAATCGGATAATGAAGGCAAAAAAAGGTAATAAAAAAAAAAGAAAAAGAAAGAAAAAGAAAGAAAAAAAAGAAAAAAAAGAAAAAGCTTTTAGGCGCCAGATGTATGTTGAAAAGAAGAAAAAAGTGATTGAAAAAGTAAATAGTGACAACGAGTTTGATACACAAATTTCAAATATAACTTGACGAAACTTTAAGAAATCAATTCTGTCAAATACTGAAAATAGTATCCACAAGAGATCTCCTTTGACATTGTCCAACCTCAAATTTGAAATTTCACTCCGCAAAACCCCACGTAAAGAAATAAGATTTTATAATTAGTTAACCCAACGATGTTATCTCTAATCATCTATGTGTGATTTATAAGTATGTATGATGATTATCAACTATTGTTGATTGCGGGGGTTGGGAACTAAAAGAATACACCAATTATAAATTTGATAATCGCCTAATGGTTTCAACATTATTTCACGGCGAATTGAATGGAATAGTACAAAATTGGTCACTGCGGATATAAAAGTCCGTGGATATTAAGAGGTTTCTTTTCTTTTTTTTTTTTTTTTTCACCAATTTTCTGTCTACGGCAAATTGAATTACGCAATCAAGTAAACAAGAGTACTCAGTAAAGCAGTCTCTGTTTAAGATTACGTAGTTTTGTCTGTTTAAATAGTTGGCTAACATCTTTTTGATCTGTCACAAAGTCATCAAAAAGGAAAAGTTAATTTTCTTCGTCTTCATTCCTCTTTATTGTTTTCTTCAGTATTGATGCTTGCTATTTGCACTCATACTAAGATCATTATTATAAATCATCCACTGTCATATATGTTCCTTACAAAATGTATATACTCTCCTTGGCTTCATCATTCTTTGCACTTTCCTAAATAATTCCGTTTTGGTAGTAACGGCGTAGCTTTACATATAAAACATGGTTCCTGTTTGCATCGCAGGTAATGAATCGAATTTAACACTTTTGTGTAATTATAATCTGCAACCCAGAAAATTTCTTTTTACTATTTTGCAGTTTTAAAAATTTCAATAGAACGCTGTGCACAATCTTTTTGGAGTGCAAAACAATAGATTCAATGTAACAATCTGGATTTTAAGACATGGCTAACCCTTAACCAC
>JAJMBM010000069.1:0-30000 GCA_030565325.1 Insectozyma coleopterorum
TTTTTTTTTCCTTTGCGTTTCTATTTTTTAATTTTTTACCGTTTTTGAGTAAAAAAATTTTGTTTCATGTCTTTGCAAGAAAATAAAGAATGATCTTGGTGTTTAGATTAAACTATTCAGATACGACGAGATGATATATATATAGATCCCATGATTATCCAAAGACAATTATTTTTCACAGTATACTTTGTTTAGCAATTGCAAGTCAACCAAGGTGCTATTTTATTAACTAGATTATTACCAATCAAATCTAATTTGTTTTTTTTTTTTTGTGTGATACGTTCACGTGACCAGATAAGAGATTCCATATAAAAAAAAAGCAAAGATATTGCCATTCACTTTATTTTTGAAGTATTTTTACTTCTTTCATTGCATTGCATCATTTCCAATGGTATTTGATAAATTCAAATTGAGAAAACGAGCTTCTCATATTCCCGAAGCGTCTTTTGCTGTTGATCTGGACAAAGAACCAACTATACGACAATTATATCAATCAAGAGAAAACTTTGGGGTTTGTTTCGGTTCAACTTTTGTTTTAGAAAAATGGATTTTCCATGATTTATTTTCGGAAACTGATGGCGATACTGAATATGATGCTGTTAGTTCGTTGGTTGCAAAATATGGTGTAGATGTTGCTAGATCGAAATTTGAAAATCATTGGACACGTTATATAAACGATGATGAGTGGAATTGGTTAGTTGATCATCAAGTAAAATCAATTAGATTACCGATAGGTTATTGGAATGTCAATGGGGGTACATTTACAAAAGGTTATGATTTTGAAAAGTTTGCTCAAGTTTATATCAATTCTTGGAACATTATTAAACAACATTATATTGAGCCGGCTGCACAGCATCAAATTTCAATTCTTATAGATATACACGCTTTGCCTGCTGGTGGAGTAAATTCAGATTCTCATTCTGGGGGATCCAGATCTAAGGGCGGAGGGTTTTTTGATGATTCTTCAGCTCAAGTTGATATGGTAAAAATGATGGGTTGGATAGCGAATGATTTGAAAGAATATGAAAATATAGCTGGTATCGAGGTTGCTAATGAAGCTGAATTTTTTGAATCTACCAAAGTTCCAGCTACTTATTATGGGGCTGCCATAACTGAAATTAGAAAATATGATGATGCTATTCCAGTATATATTTCAGACGGTTGGTGGCCAGATCAATGGGCTGGATGGGTTCAAAATGAACAAGGCACAAATGGTTACATTGGCGTTGTCGTTGATGATCACGTATACAGAAGTTATTCAGCTTCAGATAAAAGTAAATCCGCCGATCAAATTATAAATGATTTAAATGGTGACGTATTGACAAATATCTCGGACAATTCAAATGGTGTTGATTTTGTAGTTGGAGAATACTCGTGTGTTTTAGATCAGCAAAGTTGGGACAAAAGTGGCAATAAAGAAGAATTGGTCAAAAAATTTGGTAATACCCAAACACAATTATTTAGTCAAAGAGCTTCGGGTTCATATTTTTGGACTTTTAAATTTCAATCTGGTAATGGTGGTGAGTGGGATTTTAAGGCGATGGTTAATGCTGGTGCCATCACTCCTCCTCAAATAACGAGACAACCGACTCAAACAGAATTCAAAGAAGCATTAAATACTGCTTATAATAACCATGTGAATCATTGGACACAACTAGGTGGAAAATATGATTTCGATAGATTTAAAGCAGGTTTCGCCCAAGCTTTTATAGATGCTGCTTCTTTTACCAAGTTCAACGGTTCAAAATTAGGTAGAAGACAAGCTTGGAAAAAAGCAAGATCAAATGAATACGTTCAAAGCAGAGGTAATTCAAATAATCAATGGGAATATGATCAAGGTTTTGATGAAGGTTTGGAAAGGTATTATGGGTTTATTTAGTTTTAAGTTTTTATTTGGAAATTAATGTATTATAGATTTAGATAATTTCTAGCAAACTGTAGTGATTTTCAAAGATAAAAAGGATTGGTTTGATTTGATTGAATGATGATTATTTTTACAAAATAAAAAAACAACGAGTCTTGTATATTATACAATTGGCAAATTATATGACCAAGTATTTAAGCGCCGTAAGAAAATGAAACATTGGAAACACTAAATTCAAACGCGTACACAAGTTGCTAATTTGATTCAAAGAGTGCTTTCATATTATTATCTTGATTATCCGAGTAGCTAAAGTTTGAATTATTGAAAAGATGGGTCGGTATTGTAACAGAAATACCAGAAAGCACCGGTCGATTATGTTACAATTCTGATTTCCATTTCTGACAAGTTCCGAAAATGAATACAATAATTGAAGGAAAAACAGTTTAAAAGTGACTAAAAGGCGTTTTATATACGCTGGACTCCTTTAATACCTATGGGGCTTGATTCACTTTTATTCTTGAGTCGTGGTTATTCTAAATGAAAAAAAAAAAAAAAAAAACTGTTTATGTGCTGCGGGGAATCTGTTAAAAACTCGTTGTGTTTCAAGAGACGCACACATGGTTAATATCTTACAAAGCCAACGTATTGAGCCAAGATTGAAGAATAATTTCTGGATTGTACGTAGTAATAGAAAAGTGCACGTAGAAGAATATTTGAGAATGAATAGCAGCATGATCAAGTTTAAGATGGACTGCAATGAATATAGAAGAATGTGTGTGGTGCTGGAAATAAAACAATTTCGATACAATATTATTGTCACAGTAGTACGATGAACAAATATTAGAACCAAACTATTGAAATGGCTGAATTACTAAGCAAAAAAGTGTAGTATGAAATTTTACTAAACAAAATAAAATTTCTCATGCTTAGTTAGTTTATTCATCAACTTGTTTTTTTCTTTCTTTTTTTTTTTTTTTTCTTCTTCTTTTTTTTTGATGTATTATTTAACATTTTTATTTCTTGCGATCTCAATTGAAGAGAATCTCTGGACGTTTAAGATATTCTGAGAAAGAATTATTATCACTAATTATTATCACTAATCGGAATACATTCAAATCTATATAATTCATACTGGCAAATATACATACATATAGTTTGCCCCTCTTCATACTATAGTTATACATTATTATAAGAGCTCTATAAGTATAGACGTCGGTGATAGGAACAGAAGGCTCTTTTTTTTTTGTTTTTTTTTTTCAAGATTTGTAGTTACCCCTCTTTTAAAAATTCGTATTCTATTGTCCCAATATTTTTTTCTTCATTCTTTTTAATTTTACAAGATTTGTTGTGAAGATGAGATTTCCCTTGTATTTTAACTGACTGTTCCCTTTGTCGTTCCTTTAGCACCACCACTTTAAAGTCCACAAAATTGTTCGATCCAATAATTTATTTATTATTTATATATATATTATTAAAATCTCATCGAGTTTTTTTATTTTACAAAATCACTATCAAATTTACTGGATTGAATTAATTATATTTTCGATTCAAATCTTATATTTATAATAAATCAAATTCAATTAATCTTGTTTATAATAACTAACAATATATTATGTATACTGATTCATCGCAGGCATCCACAGCTTTATCCAATTCAGCCGATCAACCTGTTGGAAAAATCCAAGTAGTTGGTGATGGTGGTGAATTTATTGTTATAAATAATCATAAATATTATAGACATGATTTAATGGCTGCTTTCGGAGGTACTTTAAATCCCGGTGCTACGCCTTATCCAACAATTAATATCAATCCTGCTCCAGTAGGTTTATGTGGTTTTGCCTTATCAATTTTTGTTCTATCACTTTTTAACGCACAGGCCATGGGGATTAAGATTCCAAATGTCATTGTATCTTTATGTTGTTTCTATGGTGGTGCGGTTCAATTTCTTGCTGGTTTATTTGAATGGTTAAGTGGTAACACATTTGGTTTGACCGCTTTAGCCTCATACGGTACGTTTTGGCTTTCATTTGGTGCTATTTATATTGAAAGTTTTGGCATCGAAGCAGCATATAAAAACACTGATCAATTCAATGACGCAATGGGTATATTTATACTTGCTTGGGCGTTGTTCACCTTGATGTTATTTTCAGCTACTTTGAAATCAACAGTTACATTCAGTGCTATGATTTTCCTTTTGTTCATGACATTTTTATTATTGTCTGCTGGTTCATTCTCAAGAAAATTTGGTGTTACAAGAGCTGGTGGTGTAATTGGAATTATAACAGGTGTACTTGCTTGGTATAATGCAATCGCCGGTATAGCTACTCCACTCAACTCATACTTCCAACCATACTCAATTCCTTTACCAGGTAATGTGGTATTTCGTAAAACAAGATAGACGGAAATTGAAAAAGAAAACTTTGTTTTATCTTTAATGCAACATCCATGATTTAAATTAATTATTGCAATAGATAACTGCATCTGATACTAAAATTTTTGTACTCATTCAAGATGTTTATTTTCAAGGTTTTTCATTATGTGCTGGACATAGATTCTATTATTACAAATAGATTAAGCAATGGATTACACTGATAAAAAAATTGATTCGATCGACGGAGAGATGAACTATTTAGGGAAATTAATAAAGACTTTTTAAGAAAGAGCGTGAAGGTGAATAAATTAAATTAGATAGATTTTAATACAATTTCCGAAACAAAAAAAAAAAAAAAGTTGAAATATTACTATTCGTTTATCTCTCTGTCTTTTGATTGACCTTGGTGACTCGTGATATCTTCAACCAATGTATTTCTTGAGATATAAACCCGTATTGACACTATACTTCTTAGTTGAGAGTTGTACTTTCTACATTATTGAAGCACGGTGTATTAATCATAATCTGATTTAAAGTTTTGTTGGTGAATTGAAAAATTAAAAGATCATAGTGAAAGCAGCGAAGAAGTATATTTAAATGCTTACATTTTTATTCACTAGAGTTGGCTTCGAACGCTGTTTTATATATATTGGACTAATTGGCTAAAAGCTTGATAACATTCTGAGAGATTGGTTTTCTCGTGAAAAAAGTATTGATTTGTTTATGAGTTTTACCATGATTCAATTTGCAGCCAAAATTATTACCTCCTGTATATAAATTTACACTAAATTTTTCCATTCGCATCTCATCAGTTTTAATTTTTTTTTTTTTTTTTTTTTTTTTTGTTTTGTCCCTGGATAAGATTGACAACGCTTTTTATTGAATCACAGCGAATATGTCGAGTTTAGCATCACAGTTAAAGTCCATCAGTGACAAAACTGCTTCTGTTGCATTAGATAGAAAACAAAGATCAAAAATCCATTCTAGATCATTATTATTCGATCCCAAACAAGCATCAACCCAAGATTATGAATATATATACGATATTGCATACCAAGGTTTTTCAGAATTATGTGATTTAGATTCCAGATTTAACAAATTTAAACAAAGTTTATTTTCAGAAACTTCGGTCAATTTTGATAGAAATGTGCAAACTCCAGATATAATAGAACAATTGAATATGAATATAAATGCATTTTTAACATTGATAGGACGATATTATATGTTGACACCAGCTTTGAAGGCAGTTGAATGGTTGATAAGACGTTTTCATGCAAATATACATAATGCAGAATTGTTATTATTAACTTCATTACCATATTATCAACAAAATTTATTTAATAAAATATTAACAATCATACCTAAAAACAATTTTCCAAAGATATTTGAATGGTTGATAAATTTTAAAGATAATAAGAATCCAACATCTTCATCAATTTTAAAAGCATTTTATAATGATTATTATTTTTTCAATTTTTATTCACAATTTTTTAATGAACAAATTAAAAATCGTACGGTTTATAAAGAACAATTGATTTTTTATTTATCAAACACTGTCCAAGTTTTAGCTTCATATTCAAGAAATCATGAAGAGTTGGAAAAATACTTATCTATTGTTTTTGAATCAGTTGGGTTATTATTATTACCTTATGAACAAAAATATTCATCAACAATCAATTATGATGTGAAATTAACTGCATATTCGATTATCTCAGTTTTGACATCAATGGTGCCTATAAATGAACAAGTGTTGAAATCATTAACAGTATCGATATTACAAGATAATTTGTTTATGAAACCTACACTTATAGTATTGACTCAATTATGGAATTCATACACTGGTGATTATAAAGTTTTGGATTGTTTTAAAAAACTCGATATTTCACAAGTCAACCTAGAATTATTGAATGAGTTAGTTGAAGAAAAATTTAAATTGAAAAAATTTATTACATTATATTTTATTTCTTTATTGCCTAATAAAGAATCTAGTAAACTTCTTGATTATATTGATTCAAACAGACAAGTTTTCAATATTATTACAAAAGTCGTATTTGAAAATGCCTCAACCGATGACTTGGAAATTAGAAATTTCTTAGTAAATGTTTCACAAATTTTAATAAAGACAAATTCTGAATGGTTTGATGAAAATCTTGCAGCTCAAAACCTTAGAATTGATGATTTAGAAATAAGATTACAATCTGTAATTTCAGAAAAGAAAGAAGAAGAAGTTGAAGAGGATGTAGTTGATGAAATTGTTGAACTTTCAAAAGATGAAGTTACTATTGATTTAAATACATTAAAAGCAACTGCAGATTCATATTTTGATTCCAAATATGATGACGAATTTAATTCATTGTCATCTACTTTACTGAATGAATTATCTAAATCTTCAGCCAAATCACAATCTTCAATAATTTCATTTTTCATCGATAATGTATTTAAACTTGAATCTGGATTAACGTTTATCATTCGATTGGCATTCAATCCATCAATACCTTTATCCATAAGATTGTCAAGTTTAAAAGTTATCAAACATAAATTAAAAGCAACTGACAAGTTTTTATATTTATTATTACCTATTTTATTGTTAGGTTTGTATGACGATTCAAAATCAATTAGATCTGGATTTGGACAAGTTTTGAAATTATTGATTGAAAAAACATTGAAAACAAATGGTAAAGATTTATTCATGGAAGATGAAATTTATTCTTCTACCAAAGATAGAAAATTGATAAAACCAGCTGATGCGAAAAGTTTATGTGAATTATTATCAGATTCAATAAATGAAATAATCTTGGATCCTTCAAGACTCAATCAAGTTTTGTTTAACAAGATTTTCGAAACAAAAGGTAAGGCTAAATTTTATCAATTGTTTATATTATCACAATGGTCATTACCATTTTTACCAATTGTATTCAAATGGAAAGCATGGAAACTTGCAGCAATGCAAAATGAAATATCAGTCAAGACAAATACTAAGAATAATGTAAGATATTATTTCTTAGAATCTGACATTGAACCATATTTTCAAAAAAGAGATGATTGGATGAAACAAGCTGAAATTGTAAAAATCAGTTTTTTCGACAATATTGAAACTTCATTACTTGGTTTAGTTGGTGGTGTTTATCATAAAGATGATGAAAAGAAATCAACAATTGAAGCTGATTGGATTTGCAAAGGTTTACAAAAATCGGGTAATTTGCAAATTGCAATCAATGATAGAATCTTGACAATATTCGATAAATTGATATTCCCAGAATCAGCAGTTAAAATAGTCAATAAGTTGATTGATTTATTAGTGAATGATGATTTAATTGAATTTGATCCATTGATCACTTTACAAGAAATATCGATAAATACAGATTTATTCTTGACTATATTAAGTAATGTTCATATTGGTAGTACCATACCCGAACAAGGGGTTGCCAAAAGAAGAAGAAGATCATCAAATTCAACAAGACAAGCAATGGCTAGAAATGAAGTCAATAATTTAGCTTCTTTACATTTAAAGAAAATGACATTTATTTTAGATGTTTTGGAATTTAAATTAAGAAATAACCGTGATGATATTGCTCGTCCAGAATTATTGAAAATATTATTCAAAATTTTAACCGATTTAGATTATCTTGGTAACGATGGTAATTTACCTGTGTTATATGCACAAGAAACATTAGCTACGTGTATGTTATTCAGTATTGTTAATATGAAAAATAATAAATCTGGTAATTTTAAATTTGATTCTAATTCAATTAGAGCAGATTTGATAGTTAATTCAATCAGATCATCAAATTCACCACAAGTTCAAAATAAATTATTATTAGTCATTTCCGAATTAGCATCATTAGCGCCTGAAATTATATTACATTCAGTTATGCCGATTTTTACATTCATGGGAGCCCATACAATTAGACAAGATGATGAATTTTCAAATTCTGCATTACAACAAACCATAGCAAAGATTATACCTGCATTAGCCAACAATGGTTCATCACCAATTAATAATGAAATTGAATTTTTATTAACTAGTTTTACAACTGCATTCCAACATATTCCAAGACATCGTAGAGTTAAATTATTTGTATCTTTAACAAATACTTTAAAACCAGAATTATCAATGCATTTAGTTGTCTTTTTAATGGGACAACAATATTCACAAATGGTTCAAAAGAATAAAATCAATGAATCAAGTTCTATTTTGGAATTCATTAAAAGTTATCTTAAGGAATTCGATGCATATTCTCAATTACAAGGTATTTATGAATTCACGAATTTATGGAAACAAATTCCATTTAATCAATTAGACTCAACTAATGAAGATTATGATAAATTAAATTCAAGATCGATATTTGGTACTCTGATATTAGCATTGACAAATGATGAATTGATATTATTAAAAAACAACATGTTGGAGTATGTTAATTTAATATTGAAATCAGATAATAGATTTGATTTAACATCATTGCAAACAAAGATTGGTTTGATTTTATTAAATGAAGAAACTGATAAAGAACCAATTTTGAATATATTTAGAGAAATCACATCGTTTGCATTAGGTTCATTAGATCAATTTACAAATATAAATAAAGATCGGGAATTATGTTTGAAATTATATGATTTATTAAACGATTTATTAAATTTATTACCATTGAATTTTTTCGTTGATTCCGTTGTTGATTCATTGGATATTAATAATTTATTTGATTCATTGTCGATTAAAATCGCTAAAAATTATGCTATATTGACAGCCAGAAAATTTGAAACTGAATTGAATAGCGAAAATATCAATGTTGATAAGTTATTAAATGTTTTATTAGATGGTATCAAAAGGAATATTGATGTTGAATTGCAACAAGCTTATTTGGATTGTTTTGCAATTATTGTTAATAAATTCCAAAAAGAAGATTCTAAATTATTACTCGAAGCAATGAATGTAATAACATCTGATCATGGTTTATTAAACGAACAAGCTGAGATTATAATTTCATCAATTAATGTGATTACAAGTATTGTCAACACTTTAGGTGTTAAAACATTGGGATTATTTCCAAAAGTCATACCCCCAGCTTTAACTATATGGGGTAAAACAGTAGAAGATAATGAAATCAATAAATTATTACAAGGTTCTATATTAGTTTTATTATCTTGTTATATTAAGAAAATGCCTGCTTTTATGTCAACTTCATTGGAATCTATTTTAATTACAATTTTATCGAGTGATCTCATTGATTTATCAATAAGATCTAATGTCTTGGCATTAGTTATCGATCATATGGAATCGTCACAAGTATTGAAATCATTGTGTAATGTATGGTTGAATAAAAAATTCTATACAAATAAGTCATCAGCTAATTTGGGATTATTTTTAAACAATGTACAACTTATAATTGAAAAATTGGAGAAAAAACAAGCAACTTCCTTATCATCATTATTTATGAATTGGTTGATTTCATCATTTGAATTCAGATCATATTGTGAAGAACAGAATATATTTGATAATAATACCATTCATAGATTAGAAAGTTCATTCCATCAATGTGCAATTTCATTTGTCATGAAATTGAATGATAAATCATTTAGACCGTTATTTGCCAACTTAGCAAGATGGGCATTTGATGGTGAAGGTAGTGGTAGTAGTAGTACAACAACAACTAAAGTAGATGAAGTTTCAAGATTATTATCATTTTTCAGATTTTTCAATAAATTACAAGATCAACTTAAAAGTATTATTACATCGTATTTTTCATATTTATTAGATCCAATTAGTAATTTACTTGAAAGACTCAGTGACGATTCATTGAAAAACACAAATTTAAGAAGAATAATTCTTATTTCTTTGAATTCTTCTTTTAAATTTGATCAAGATGATTATTGGTCACAACAAGGGAGATTTGACTCAATTTGTAAACCATTATTAAACCAATTGAATAATATCGAAGACTCAATTGGTAAATATTTAGTCAAGGCAATTTCGTCATTTGTTAAAAATGTATCAAGTGAAGAATATAATGAAATTTTAGTATATGGGTTAATCAAGTTTATATCAAATGAAAATTCAAATTCATCAAGTACAAAGATCTGGACAATTAGAACTTTAAAGACTATATTCCAAAAATTGGGAGAACAATGGCTAAGCTACTTGCCTACTTTAGTACCATACATTGCCGAGTTATTAGAAGATGATGATGAAAGTGTAGAAATGGAAGTTAGAGTTGGTTTAGTAAAAGTTATTGAAAATGTATTGGGTGAACCTTTAGATAGATATTTAAGTTAGATAAATTCAATAGGTGAAATATATATTGTCATATTATTATTTTCACCTTGTTAATATTAAATAGTTGCAAATAAGTTATCATAATAACTATCATGTAAGTCGTGTGCGTTTTCCGAATCCCGAACTTATTTGGTTCCATAAATTTCTATGAGAATTTTTTAATTTTTTTTTTTTTTTTTTTTCAATTATATTGAATTATATTTCACAACTTTCAGAAGTGTTTAATTGGTCACCATGGTATGTAGGTTTGTCAGATGAGTGTTAATGAAATTCTACTAACCAATGTCTTTAGTCATCATTATTGAAATCAGCAAATGCTTTAAAACCTTTATTTGATAGAGTTTTAGTTCAAAGATTGAAACCAGCAGTTAAAACAGCTAGTGGTATTTACATTCCGGAAAAGAATCAAGAAAAATTAAATCAAGCTACTGTGATTGCTGTTGGTCCAGGTGTCACCAATACAACCACCGGTCAAATTATACCAACTTCAGTCAAAAAAGGCGATAAAGTTTTATTACCTTCATTTGGCGGTAATCCAATAAAAGTCGGCGAAGAAGAGTATTTATTGTTCACTGATAAGGAATTGTTAGCCAAAATTGAAGAAAACTAATTGGAATTGATTTCATTGATTAAAGTCATCTTGTAAATAAAAAAGTATTAATAAACGATTGTAATGTACATTGAATTTAGCCATACTCTCAACCTCTGTATAACAATGAATCTTTGGCTAATTTTATGTGAATAGTGCACTTCTATAGATGGAAGTTAATTGTCTTTAAATAATTTGACGACTTGAATAGTTGCGATAAAACAATGCACACGTAATAAGTAGCTAACTAATCTAGCAATCATAGTGACTGAAGTATTCTACGTTCTGCATGTATTCATTGTATGACATATCCAGGATAGATGAAATATTGTAAAAAAAAACATTGATTTTAATTGGTATCTAAAAATGCATTGCCGTGTCGGAAACAGATAGAATTTAGTATATGTCTATTTATAATTGTATCATATATCAACTATAACTTGTGGAATAGTTGTGAAACATGGGTGGGGTGTGCTTACATAATCAGATACTGGTTTTAAGCAAATGATAAAATTAAAATTAATTTACAATAAAAAAAGTTACAACAGAACAAATAATCTAATCTAACAATAGATCTAATTAGAATACTACCACATCCATTCAACTATATAATCTTTTGGTTTTCAACTCAAGAAACATTACATTATAACGAAACATTAATTGGTACATATTAATCTTGGTGCGGGAAATTATTATCATCATAGCCAGGTCATAAATACAATAATAACTATAATCGAATCAATAATATTAGTACTGTAACCCTCCCATGTCAGCTCAATCTACACCAAACGAACGCTTTGCTCTGTTTAAATTAGTATTATTGGGTGAAAGTGCTGTTGGTAAATCGTCTATTGTGCATAGGTTTGTTAAAAATACATTTGATGATTTAAGAGAGTCCACTATTGGTGCTGCATTTTTAACCCAACAGATTACGATACCTGAAACACAAACAACAATCAAATTTGAAATATGGGATACTGCAGGTCAAGAAAGATATAAATCTTTAGCACCAATGTACTATAGAGCGGCCAATGCTGCATTGTGTGTATACGATATAACCAGTCAAAGTTCATTTGGTAAAGCGCAAGATTGGATTAAAGAATTAAAGAAACAGGCACCAGAAGGCATAGTTATTGCCTTAGTAGGAAATAAGTCTGATTTAAATGATGAAAGAGAAGTTGATCAACAAGAAGTTGAAAATTATATTCAACAACAAAACGATGAAGGTTTTAATATTATAAATGCTGAATGTTCAGCTAAAACTGGAGATGGAGTATTGGCAATTTTTGATAAAATAGGTAGAGCATTACCTGTGGATGAAGTTCTAGCAAATAACCAATCTAGACATGGTGGTACACAAGGTAGTAGAAGAACAGGAGGTGTTGATTTAAATAGACCAAGACTCCAACAAGCAGGTCAAGCTAGTTCATGTTGCTAAAACTTGTCACTCACTTTCCGTTGCTGTTTTTTGTCTTCTTTTCTTTTTTTTTTTTTTTTTTTCAATTCATATAAGTCACTTTTAATGGTTTTAATATAGTAGTAATATTTATAACACCGTATTATGTTTTTGAGTATTATCCGGGTAGTTATTGCCCAAACTGCATATAGACGTTTTTTTTGCTCTTCTTTTTTTTTTTTTACGTAGTATAATTTTTCAAAAAAAATTTTCAACTTTTTTTTTTTCTTCATCATTTCCTATACAAGGTTTATTCAATAATGTCATCAAGACCACAAGTTTCTGTTATTTCAGTTCAAGGTGAACAAAGTTCAACCCAAGTTCCATTACCAGCTGTTTTTGCTGCTCCAGTCAGACCAGATATTGTCCACTCAGTTTTCGTTAGAGTCAACAAGAACAAAAGACAAGCTTACGCTGTTGCTGAAAACGCTGGTCATCAAACTTCTGCTGAATCATGGGGTACTGGTAGAGCTGTTGCTAGAATTCCAAGAGTTGGTGGTGGTGGTACTCACCGTTCAGGTCAAGCTGCTTTTGGTAACATGTGTAGAGGTGGTCGTATGTTTGCTCCAACCAAAACTTGGAGAAAATGGCACGTAAAAGTTAACCATAACGAAAAACGTTATGCTACTGCTTCAGCCATTGCTGCTTCAGCTGTCACTTCATTGGTTTTAGCTAGAGGTCACAGAGTTGAACAAGTTAAAGAATTACCATTGGTTGTTTCAAATGATTTTGAATCAGTTACCAAAACCAAAGACGCCGTTGCTGTCTTGAAAGCCATTGGTGCTCACAAAGATGTTGTCAAAGTTATCAAATCTAAAAAAATGAGAGCCGGTAAAGGTAAATTAAGAGGTAGAAGATTCACCCAAAGAAGAGGTCCATTAGTTGTCTATGCTCAAGATAATGGTTTGGTCAAAGCTTTAAGAAACATCCCAGGTGTTGAAACCTCATCAGTTAAACATTTAGGTTTATTACAATTGGCTCCAGGTGCCCATTTAGGTAGATTTGTTATCTGGACCCAAGGTGCTTTCGAAGCTTTAGATTCAGTTTATGGTTCAGAATCAACCAAATCAATCAAATCAGGTTACTCATTACCATCAAACATCATCTCAAACACTGATGTCACCAGATTAATCAACTCTGCTGAAGTCCAAGCCGTTGTTAGACCAAAAGGTGAACCAACCCAAAAGAAAACTCACGTTTTAAAGAAAAACCCATTAAGAAACAAACAAGTCTTATTAAGATTAAACCCATACGCTAAAGCTTATTCAGCTGAAAAATTGGGTCAAGCTAAAGTTGAAAACTCAAAAGCTAAACCATCAAAAGGTCAATTTGCTAAAGTTTTAAGAGATTAAATGTATAGTTAAATATTTATTTTAATAGAAACTTAATCTTTTTTAAAAAAAAAAAAAAAAAAAAAAAAAATTTTCAGCTAAACATGAAACGTTTGTAGAGTTTATGAACGCATCTTTTTTTCTTAAAATTTTTATGGTTTGATAATTGATTAAAGATTTATTGGAATATGGTTTTACAAGTATTGATTGATAATCCTTTTATATAGTAAATATTAGATAAAACAAAGATATAAAGTGCACAACACCCTAACAGCCAAAATGGTGTAATGCACGTGAAAAAATAGAAAATGTCTCGAAAGTCGTACTTTCATAATAGTTGCAATACGCCTAAATATTTTACATACTAAAGTCTAAATAATTACTAAAATTGTAAACAAACAAATCATAGTTGAATTCAGCTTTAATTTATCTGCGCTATAATGACCAGTATTGAAATCACCTGGCCTAAGAAAAAAGGCATGACTAAATTAGCATGATCAAAGTATCTGGAAACTGTAGTTCGGTCTTTCGCACCTCCGATTCTTCCACTCAATGTACGTCTCTTGACAACAAATTCCAAGGCTGCTTGCAGAATAGTAAGTCCAGGAGTATTTCTGTAAAAAACTTATTGCTTTTTGCATTCTAGCTTCAGTTTGCAGATACTTTGACCATGCTAATTTAGTCATGCCTTTTTTCTTAGGCCAGGTGATTTCAACACTGGTCATTGCAGCGCAGATAAATTAAAGCTGAATTCAACTATGATTTGTTTGTTTGCACTTTTAGTATTTAGACTTTAGTATTTAGACTTTAGTATGTAAAATATTTAGGCGTATTGCACCTATTATGAAAGTACGACTTTCGAGACATTTTTTTTTTTTTCGCACACCATTTTGGCAGTTGGGGAGTCCGCACTTTATCCAGCATCTACAAGAAAACCGATAAATACTTGCTTGTCGTTTATCTTTTTATGAATTCGAACACTTTTTAATAGTTGCAAAATCTACCTCAAGTGCCAATTCTATCGTACCATTTGTAGTCCAGAATATTTTTCATTTCACAAATCAAATTTTGTGAATTAGATAACTAAAGTACAAATTATTAATGACATATATCAACTGTCTATGTTAAGTATAATTATGACCAACGTGCAAAAACATTGGGAAATTTACAATAATAACTTACTAACCCAATTCTACGTATATCTTTCGTAGTACAAATGCTTGATTTTCTTGTAGAGGACAAACTTGCATACGAGAGCGCACCGTAAGATTACGTATTTTCTTGTATATATAATATATACGATAAAATGGTTATTCAAAAAGATAAATTAGATTTGCAACTGTTTTTTTTTTTTATTAAACTATACACCATTATTAAAAACTAGGGGAATCAATTACCGAAATGAAATTATTATCTATTATGATGATTTACTTGCAAGTGGTAAAACATTTTCTGTGAAGAATTGACGACTAATAGCTGGATCCAAACTGACGACATTACCACGAGGATTATATTCACAAACGGTATATTGTCTCCACTCATTGTTACACGTGAGTCTTGCGCAACCTAATTGAGCAGTATTTTTCCAAATTAATTGTGTAAAATGACCAGTAGCTTCTGAAAATCCAGGGTTTGTATAATTATAATCTTTGATTTCGTCGTACCATGCATCTGTTGGTTCGAGACCACCAATGTAACCAGCAGCTAAGTTTTCACCGTATGGGCCATTTGAATGAATTAATTCAACATTATTACAATCAAATTTGGTGGTGTAAGCGGCTGCATACTCAGCTAAAGTGTTGTTCCAAACTAATGGACCAGTACTATGTAAAGCTCTTAATTTGTTATGTTCATCTAAGATCTCATTAGCAAATGAGACATCTGTGGTTGGTATCAGATCATCGGCTTTTAATATAGCTGAAGTTGAAGAAGAAGAAGAAGATGATGATGATGAAGTGGTGGTTGTTAATGTAGTTGGAGCTGATGACGATGAAGATGATGATGATGAAGTGGTGGTTGTTAATGTAGTTGGAGCTGAAGAAGATGATGATGACGAAGTGGTGGTTGTTGATGTAGTTGGAGCTGAAGATGATGGAGTTGTTGTTGAAGCTGTGAAACTTGAAGTTGGAGCACTGGATGGAATTGATGATGAGAATGTTTGACTACTAGATGATGATGAAGTTATTGGGGTAGTTGATTTGCTTGATTCACTCGATGATGAAGTTATTGGAGTAGTTGATTTGCTTGATTCACTCGATGATGAAGTTGTTGGTCTTGGTGGTGGACCATTAACAGTAGTTTGTATTATAGTTTGTGTGGTAAGAATCACCTTTGCGGTTTCAGTAACCCATTGGGTTGAAGTTGGGGCTGTGAAATATTCCGTTAAAATGGCAGCATTGGTAGTAGCTATTAAACCTGCTAATATTGATAATTTCATTATTTGATATTATATTTAAAGAAATGTAATGGTATTATAAAGATGTTATAATAAAACAAATGGGATATCCAAAGGAAAGAAAGAAATTGGTAAAATCAATAAATAAATAAATAAATAAATAAAATATTTCAGGGAAATTGTACCTTCATATATTTGTAAATCAGATTGTAAAAGATAATCGTATTTATTATGATTCACTGCTGGAATAAGGAGCTCAATCGGGTAGAAATATTCAGAGTTGTTTTTTTGCAGTCAAATTTTCAAGAAAAACTAAAAAAACTAAACGTGAAGTAGTACGACAAAAATAATAAAAGTTTTATTTACCACCTTGTGCATGGAAAAGACAACAAACAACATCAACATCAACATCAACATCAAGGAACTAAAATGAATAAAAATTAAAATAACCAGTTAAAATAAAAAGAGAAAAAAAATATCTTGATTGATTTATCATTACTTGCATAAACTACTGCCATTCATCTTTAGACACGATAGATATTATACTACAACATGATATATAGTCAATGAATATTATAATTTATGAAAAAGTTGGTCAATAGTGTGGAAACAATCTCTCCCTCCCTTAAAGTTCTAAAGTGACAGATCTGAAAATAATGCATGGTTAACGTTACATTAAAAGATTTAACCACCAAGCAAAAGATTCAAAAAAGAAAAAAAAAAAAAAAGAAAAGAAAATAAAAAGAACAGAAAATAAAATAAAATAAAATAAAAGATATAATAAAATATAATATAATAAAGAAAGAAAGTAAAAAATAATACTAACATATAACACTCAATTCAAGTTGTATTAAATTGCAAGATTTAAACTCTTAGTTACAACTGCACGATAACTAGATTTTTTAGACAATCTTCCATACATCTTCAACAATAGAGTTACTACACGGAGTTATGAATGAATACTCTCTTATCTCCATACTCAAAAGCCAAATATTCAAGCTTTTGTAACTAATTTATAGAATCATTATTACACTAACATTAATCTAGAATTAGACTGATATTGCTTGCTCCTTCAAGGTCTGACAGCTATGCACCACTTCTAAGTTGAATTACTTGTATAAACAATCGAACGGTTTTAATACTTTTTCTCGTTCGTAAGATTACACGAAATGGTGTTACTTGTGTCTGTTAAACGAAGAATATTGTGATTTTCCTACAATAATAGCTTTATTCACTTTTTATAATGATAAAAAAACGTCCCATGTTAAGCTATAAACAGGTGGGTGTACAATTGCTTTATTCATAACTTGACATAATACTAAACTTTATATAGTGAGTTTGTGTGTGAGTGCTTATTTTTGGTTTGCTTGCTTGTTTGTTTGTTTGTTTGTTTGTTTGTTTGCAAGTTTAAACCTATCTCTAAAGTAAAATAACTCCCCACTGAGCAACAAGTTGAAAAATGAACTTGCTAAAACTGTAGAACTACCTTTTTATTCTATTTTTCGCTAAACATGGGTGTCAATAATTCTTAATTGGGAATATCACGCAAGAAAAAAAAATGCAAACCTTTTACTTTTGTGGTGTGTACAATGGAAGCATCTACTGGCAAAAAAAGAACAATAGTTATAACAAAACTAACAACAATACGTCTGTACTTGTTACGCACTTTTAAACCGGACTTCATTCTACATTTTAATTGACAACACAACTCGTAATACCGCAAGTATGACACTCTTAAATTTTAATCGTTTCACTCTTTATTCGGATAACTTATGGTTATACTCTCAAGAATGATTTTGTGAGTTTAGTTATTTTTTTATTGTCATATTTCAATTGGATTTTAAATCGATTTTAAACCAGCTGAAAAAATGCAACAAGTTTACCGTCTAAAACTAACAACTTTTCTTGTTCTGAATTAAAAGAATAATAGACCGGACCGTTGGGTGGCTTTTAAGATTAGTAGCATAGAATTTACAGCTAAAGTGCGGACCCCAAAATGGTGTAATGCACGCGAAAAAATAAAAAATGTCTCGAAAGTCGTACTTTCATAATAGTTGCAATACGCCTAAATATTTTACACACTAAAGTCTAAATACTAAAAGTGTAAACAAACAAATCATAGTTGAATTCAGCTTTAATTTATCTGCGCTGCAATGACCAGTGTTGAAATCACCGGCCTAAGAAAAAGGGCAAGACTAAATTAATAATTTCAATGCTCATTGATATCGACTAAATTGAAATGAAACCCGTTTATTTAGATCTAATGAAATTCCATATTATTTTTTATCTACACCAACCTGTTTGTTCTAGTTATAGAAACCAAACCATCCAACCCCTCGTCGACCCCCACCCCCACCCCCGCCCGCCCCCTCATCCGCACCAGCCAAGATAAAAACTTTACGCGTAAAATATAAAATCCGTATTCAAAAATGTAACACCCCCTTCTTTTAAATACAGTTACAATTTTATTAAACCATCAAGAAACGAATAAGGTCAAACTCTAACTATATAGCGTAAAGTATAAAATCCGTATTCAAAAATGTAACACCCCCTTCTTTTAAATATAGTTAAAATTATATTAAACCATCAAGAAACGAATAAGGTCAAACTCTAACTATATAGCGTAAAGTATAAAATCCGTATTCAAAAATGTAACACTCCCTTCTTTTAAATATAGTTAGAATTTTATTAAACCATCAAAAAACGAATAAGATCAAACTCTAACTATATACCAAGTAAACAACAGAAATCAATGTTATTTTCTTGAAGTTTAAATATGGGTGACTAAAGGGTCACAATAATGAAATGTAATAAATTTCATTAATTGGTACTGCGAAGAAATTTTAAAAATTCAAAACTTATGAACTAATTTAAATGGCACAAGTTTAAATAACGACAACTGTTTTTTGACCGCTGATTACTCAACCGGGACGTCACTTTGAGGTTATTAAACAATCTGTCAAATCGGTAATTGATTTTCATAAACACAAACTTTGTTAGATTCTCTGTATTGAATCTTGACCTTTTTTCGTCAAAGTTTTCGGAGATATAACGTTGTTAATTTAATAAGTTGATATTAAAAGAAAATTAAATCAATTTCTAACGTCCCTATCTACCTGATTATAAAGTTTAATATAACATGGGATGCCGATAAGTGCCTAAATATTTAAAGATAATTGAATTAAATTATCATAGAGACATTAAACGTTTATTTAATATTTATTCTTTAACGATTTGTGATATAATTTTCATTTCCCAAATTTTCAAACAAATTGAAAAAATGTCTCTAATGAATTCATCATCGATTTTAGTCAATTCGAACCCCCAAATTTCTTTAAAATAGTTGTATATTGCGATTTTAAAAGTTTCACTAAAATCAGATAAATTTAACAAATTAGTCACTAATATAATATTTCTACTATTTCTTAAATCATTGAATAAATTTTTGAGATTATCCAATTGTGCAGTGTTGAAGTCATTACATTGAACAAATTGTAATTCGGAAGTTCGGACTGTTAATTTATTATGAAATTCTAATTTAATTCCATCTTGATATTGGAATTGAAATTCATTATCTGAAAGATCTTGGATGATATTGAACACATCTAATAAGAAACAAACCCCTTGGTGGTTAAAAGTTTTAAAAATATCCAAATCACATAAATCACACGGTGGTCTGTCCGTTGTCACTTGGGGGTTAAAAATTGATGGAATTGGTATAAACGATAAAGTTATTGGTTTTTGCTCATTTTTAGTATTTTTTGCAACATCATTCGGTCTATTTATAAATTCACGTAATTTCAATCGAAGAGTGCCCATAAACTAGCAATTTGAAAAATGGCGGGAAAATGAGAATCTTTGATATATTTGATTATGCTGCTTTTCATTCTTGATAATATTTGTTTTATTTGTTATACAAAAAAATAATATCCTTTTGCAACCAACCAACCAATCATTTTTTTTTTTTCGCAGCAAAATGAAAACCCCGCTACCACACGCTTGGGTAGGAAATGGAAAAACAAAAAAAAATAATACATTTACATCATCTTGACACATGAGTATTCCTTGTAATGGTTTGAAGCCGTTAGAAGTAAAATCCAGCCAATTGGAAGTATGCAAAGTATGTATTTTAATTCTTCTATTCATTGGGGCAAAAGATAATGAGATATCCTGTATACAGAGACCCTTTTATTAAGAAAAAAAAGGGGAAATTACCTCAAATTATACAATTATTACCGACTGAAGAATTGTAAAATCAATAACGATTTGTCTTTGAGAGAAAGTTGGAATAATAGTTTAATACCAATGATAGCTTTGCACACAAGGTTTTTTTGAATAGAGTTGATCTGTTTTTCTTAGCATTGTTCCGTGAATTAAAAATAAATTAAAAGCTTGATCCGGGAAGAAGAAGGATGTAATTCTTGAATAAGTAACAGTTGAAGTGTTGTTCTATTTAAAACATTCTCTACAAATACCTACTACCATATTACGTCGTGACATTTGGGGATCAGGTGGTAAATCAATGATTTTATGCATAATGACAATTTTACGAGTCAATTTCATATTTTCTTTTTTCTTTAGTTTTTGCCCTGAAGGGTAAAGCACTGGGAACAAATGAAATCTATCCAAATATACAGATTCGCTTTTTCTTTCTTCTGATTAGAAGGCACGCAATGGGTAATGAATATTAGTTGACAACTGAAATTCACACTCTATACTTCAAGTTGTAAATTAAAATTATTTCAATACTTCTTCGTTTAGAAAAGACGTGAACTTATATTTTTTTCTTCCAACCACGTTAGAACAAAAATATATAAACCTAAAAGTTCAAATAATAATAAAAAAAAAAATAAAAATAAAAATAAAAACTTATAGATCATAACGAAATTTTTAATTACTGATCATTTACTGTCCCACACATTCCATTCCCCATTCCCCATTCCCCAATTATCAATACACTCGCCATCTTCACAGCCATATACATAGATAAAGTTTTGTTGTTATTATCATGTTGAAAGGATTGAAAAAAAAAGCTTCAATATTATCAATTACTTCTTCCACACCTTCAAACTCTTCAATGACTTCTTCATCATATATGAAAAACAATAATAATGCAGATTTCGAAAAAATAGTGAACCAAGTGCATGATTTCGAAGTTGCTTTAAAGGCAATGGACTATTTATTGGATGATAAAACTGAACAAGGTACCGGATTGTTAAAACAAGAATCTTTACAAAATTCACAAGATCAACCTCATGCAATTTTCCCATTAGCCTTAGGTGTTATGGAGTTTATAGAAGCTACACTAGGTTTCGAACCCGAAGTTATGGCAAAGGCACACAAGACATTATCTGAAGCTGAGACTGCTTCATTAACAAATTCAAAATATAATGTTAAATACCAATTGGCAACCTCGTTGATATATCCTCCGGGTACTGAGTTCCAAGTCACATACGCTGAATCTACATTATTGAATGCCTTATTAATGTTATTGACTGAAAATAACGGTATGGTTGAAGGTGCAAAAGCGTTGTTCAAATTAAGAAGAGCTTATCAAATTTTGGATGCTGTTTATAAAAAAATTAAAGAACTGGAACCTATTTTTAATAAAAATTTAGCTAAAGTTAAAAAAGAATTCAATAAAGGCAAAGGTAATGGTATAATAAACTTAAATAATCATTCAATTAGTACTGTTGATTTACCTGGTTATAATTCACAATCTAGTTCATCTAGCTCTTCTTCATTACCGCAAGATGTGAAATTGATGAAAGATTTGGAAAGAGTATATATGATGAGGAAAGCAAGAGTTGAAGGTACAAATTTAGGGATCAGTCATAATGATAATACCCCACCTGTTGTTAATTTATTTCAAGAATCATCAAGTTCAATAAATTCACCCAAAGACACTCCAGAGTTAGAAGAAGAAGAAGAAGAAGAAGAAGAAGAAGTATTTGTAGATGCTTTGGATCATTTAGAACTTGAAATGAATAATCTGCAATTTTTATACTCAAGCACTCAATCAGTAGTATCATCATCATTTGATTCCTCGTCATCACCTAGTGAATCACAAAGAAGTCAATCATCTGATAGTAATTACTTACATGTATCTACCGTAGATGAATTTATCCATTCGGGAGTTCAATTATGTTTTGGAATTTTACAAGTTGTATTATCATTGATCCCCCCAGCGATTGGGAAAGTATTATCAATAGTTGGATTTAAAGGTGACAGAGAAGTCGGATTGAAATTATTATGGAGAACAGCAATAACATCAAGAAACATTCATGGTGAATTAGCATTATTGTTCTTATTGGTATTTTATGATGGACCAGTACAATTTGTAGATACTGGGTTTCAATTACCAAATGATAATCAAAATAAAACAGTTATAAGTTTAGATAACAAAACAACAATAACCGAATTAGAATTGACGAAAATTTTACAACATCCATCTGATCACACGAGTCAATTATTGAAACGAGCAAGATCATTTTTCCCAAATAATGCACTTTGGGTCTTACAAGAAGGCAGAATGTTAGCTGCGGAAGGTGAATTGTATAAAGCGAGTGAATTGATGCAAAATTTCACCGATGATGAAAATAACTTGATTCAAATGCAACAAGTTGAAGCGTTATTAACTTTTGACAGAGCGACTATATACATGTATCAACATAGATATGACGAAGCAGCAAAGGATTTAATCTATTTAATTGATATTAATTCCTGGTCAAAAGCAGTGTATTTGTTCATGGCCGCATCGTGTTATTGTGAAAAATATAGAATGATTAAAATGGATGTCATTGAATCACAACACAAAAATCAAGATTTAGATAAATATTCAAAACTATTTGAAAAATATTTAAACTTATCTTTAAGTTATGTGCCTGGATACGGAGCAAATGCACAAAAGAAAGGTGGATTAGGTGGTTCAGGCAAACAAATGCCATTTGATAAGTTTTTATTAAGAAAAGTGAAACATATCGAACATAATAAGACTTTATATCCAAATTTACCAGTTATTGATTTAGTTGGAACCTCATTAGTACATGAATTAATCTACTTTTGGAATGGATATAATAGAATGTCGGAAGCTGATTTAAATATAACATTGAAAATGTTGAGCTATTCAGGAAAAATTAATACAGATTATTCTGCAAACACTTTAAGTACAAATTATTCATTAATTGAAGAAACAGATGATGAAGCAATGATTAGATATTTCTTACAAGCTATAACCTTGAGACAATTGGGTAAAGTTAAAGAAGGATTAAAGATTTTGGATTCCCACGTAATTTCAGAATACGTCATATCTGAAACTCCACAATTTAAATTCATAAAATTGACTTATAGTCCATATCTTTATCCAACTGCACTTTATGAAAAATGTATGTTCATATGGTTATTGGAAACTAGAAAACAAGGTTCTTCACTAGATGTATCAAAAGCAAGTCATGATAGTAAATATTGGTTAAAGAAAGCTGAACTTGTAGGCCAAGGTGATTACGAATTAAGTAATAGAACAAGTATGAGAATAAAAGCCGCGGGTGATAGATTAGACCAATTGTGTAAATAAATAAAAAAAAAAAAAAAAATGATAATATAGAAGAAAATAAAAAAAAATAGAATTCTTATTTTAGTCGAAATACTTTTCAATCATCTCATCAGCAACGTTATATCTTAGTAATAAAGTAATTAACCAACCAATAGCCAATGAAGGTATAATACCTGCAATTACAACCAATTGTAATATTTTTGCAGGATTTTTATTATTATTGTTTATATTTGATGATATAAATGGTAATGAATTGAACCCATATAAAGTAATAACAAAATAGTATCCGATACTAGCAAAATACAACAGATTACCCAAAACTAACCCTATTATATTTCTCATTCGTATTATTGGTAGTAATATAAATTGTACAACGTATAATAAGCACCAGATGATTAAAAATGAATTACAATGAATATCAAAACAAAATGACCATTCTATATAGTTGATATTGTATTTGCTTAAATTACGATTAAATAATTTATTTGTAACGATCCATGTGATTGTACTTATGATAATTCCAGTTAGATAAAAATCAATGAATACCATGTAAACAATCAATTTCAATACATCCAATATATTTCGAAGATAAGCCAACCCCCATGCAATTGCACTAATTGATAAGAAACCAGTCAATAATATCAAAAAACTAGGGTCATCTCTTGTATATGACGATTTACCAGTCGTCGACAGTATGTAATAGTAATGGTTTCTGTACATTTTTCTCGGATTAATGATCAAGTTAAAGATTTCCCATATTGCAGTTTCAAAATCCAAAGTAGAAGGTTTCAATATTCTTTTAAACATCTTTTTATAGTTCTTCAAATTGAACGAGAAGGTCGAATTTCCCGAACGATGATTACTCAATGTCGAATTGGTTATTGTTGTTGATCGTGGTATGTATAAATTTGAAGATAAATTTGAAGATATTGAATTTGTTCGAATTGGAATGGGTTGTAACCCATCACTATTTTCATCAGTTGCACCACCACCACCACCAACTTGGGGAAACAAATCCTGCGTCGTATATGGCAAATTAGAACGTTTACTCATGAACCTGAAACTATTCAATTCCGTTCTTTTTCTTTTCTTTTCTTTGTTTTATTTTATTTTTCTGTTGAAAGAAAAAAAAAAAGGGTAGGAAATAATCGTCATTTAATTTTTAATTTATGGTATGACAATGAAATTTCAATAATATTATCAATATATAATACCATGTCACAACAATTGAAGCATCAAAAGGAAGGTTCTGCAACAACGACCACAGTTACTACTACTGCCACAACCACACAAAGTGAAACAAGACCAATACTTCGATTAACAGCTAGTGAAACAACAACTACTGAAAATCAAGTTCAATGGAGTGAAGAAACAATCGATAATGAACATTTGAATAGAAAGAAAACTAAAATATGCTGTATATATCATCCAACCCGCAATTTCGATGATAATTCAGACTCTTCGTCGGATTCTTCAGATGATTCAGACGATTCAGATGACGAGTCTCAAGATAAATCAAATAATAAAAACCATGATTCATGTTGTAAGAAATCACAGCCTAATGCTTATGAAGTGCAACCTAAATATACAAGGAAAACAGTTGAAAAGAAGTAAATATATAGGAATTTATATTAATATTTCTAAAGTTGTTATTGTTTATGTTTGTTAATATTAATAGTCTTTGGTTGAATTTTATTGATGAAATTTGTACACATTTCGTTATATGAATGAACTGGTGTATCTTTGGGTTTCTACCAATCTTGCTCTAAAAAAATAAACTCAATGTTCTTGGATGATGCAAATCACATTTGCCAACTTTTCTTATTATTTAAACAATGAAGTTAATAATTGAAAGTTTAGTATTAGAGAATTAAATAAAGAGTTAATATTTTCCAATTCAAACAGAGCCGTTTCTAAATCGAAAATCATCATTAGTCACTATTCATCAAGTGGATATCAAGTGTTTCGCATATATAGATTGGTTTATTAGCCAACAATAATTCATGGCGATACAACCGACTATATATGATAATTTCTTTCTTATTTGGGATAAAAATATTTCAAGATTTTACCTTTAGATGATTAACATAAATGAAATGAAAATAATTTCATGAGGGCAATAAAATAAATATGGATAAGTGGCTTTAAAGTAGATTAAGATTTACTATTTTCAACTAATTGTTGTTTGTAAAGTGTAGAATAATGATATTTAATTCAATATATAATAGTTAAGTAGTTGTAATATGCCTGCGGTCCGATATCTTCTCGCTGGCCTTAAATTTAACATTGTCTAAGATTTAAGTTAACTGATTTACGAGATCTAGAAATAATGTTACACAAAATGAAAGACAAAGAAAAAAGATCTGAAACATATGCTATTCAAATATTGACTTGAAAGTATATGCCAAGTGTGATCCCATATTTTACATCTATATCTCATTGTTGAATATAAAATTGCGACCAATATCAAACACCGTTTCTCGCCATTCTTACTCACCTGCATTGTCAAAGAGGAGAATTGAAGTTTTGTGTGTGTAGGGAATAAAACCATATATACATAGCTGTTTGATTATAATTCGCACTTCTATTCCGAGCCGCTCGATTACAATTCACACTTCTACTCTTTGATTAATCCTCAGTTTAAGATGTGGCACAAAAAGAAGAAGATAATGCCTCTGAATTTAATGGGCTTGAAGATGAAGATTAAGATATTTTTGATATTCCTGAAGTAGTCGATGCTGACGAACACCAGAGTTTGTTGTATAGGTTTAAACGAAAATCTAAAAAGATTTGGAATGAAATAAGACGTTTTACAAGAAACGTTTTATCTTCATTTAGTTGAAGAATATAATTTAAAGTATGTTCTCCATGATTGATTGTTGGGTTCAGGATGTGAAATAATATGTTAATTATTATTTAAAGAAGAAACACAGAGCTAGTTATTACAAGAACTTAATTTGTAAACTCACCTGCATCTGATGACATCATATACTCAATTTTGAAGAAGAGATTATAGACACACAAGTAGTGAATAATCGAAGGTTACAACTGTTCATTTAAACCATGAAGAAGAAATTATAAAACCATATATATTACTAGTGAATAATTGAAAGATGCTACTATGACAAGATAATTTTAATGAATTGAATTTGTTGTGCCTTGAAGTTATAGTTGAAGTGATGAATCAAATACATTTGTTTGATTATAATTCCCACCTCTATTATGACCTGTTTGATTATAATTCCCACCTCTATTATGACCTGTTTGATTATAATTCCCACCTCTATTATGACCTGTTTGATTATAATTCCCACTTCTATTATGACCTGTTGGATTATAATTCCCACTTCTATTATGACCTGTTGGATTATAATTCCCACTTCTATTATGACCTGTTGGATTATAATTCCCACATGTACTCTGACCCGTTTTAACTATTAAAAAAGTATAGTTTTTTTATAGTTATATATTCTATTCATATTCATACTAATCATATTCAAGTTTTAGTAAATTATTTTTTAAATTCTCTTCAGCACTTTTAATTAAAGTTTTTTGTCTATTAATTATCAATTCACTTAAATTTATAATTTTAATTTTATTCTTCAAAATAGTATCAACCTTATTATCATTTTTTTTATCCATAATTTTTTCAAACACTTCACTTAAATCCTCAACAGATTTATTCAAAAAATCTTGGTTTGATTCAAAAATCTGTGAAAAATTATTTTTAATTAAATAGAATGCAAAACAATAAGTCCATTTCAAAGTTTTCCTACCATTTTGTAATGATTTCATCGCATCAGGTAAAAACTCGATATCGATCCAAGACAAATTGATTTGATTCTTCAACAATCTACGATCCTCCATATATATTTTCATAACTTGATCAATTTTTTTTAAAGTTTTTATATCACCCTTCATTGAATTTTCATGGATTGAATATCGTTTGTAAAAATGTAAATATCGTTCCAAAGTTTGTCTACTTTTATTTCTCCTAATTTCATCTTCCTTTCGTTCATCTCTAAATCGATTACATGAGTAGTTATTATTATGTTCATTCCAATTATTAAGGCAAATCCAACAAAACTCATATCTACACTTCCTACACGTCATATGATTACATCCGCCATTTTTTTCAATCGATGTAAAACACTTAGGACACGTATGAGTATTTGCATCTATCCAATGTGCAGTTTCTGAATCGTCTTCACATTTGTCAATCCATTTTTTAACTATCCAACACGGACAAGGCAAATGATTTTCGTATCCACAATTGAAACAATATTCATGATTGTCAAAACATCCAACAATTGGTACTTTACTTATATCACTTGATTTTTCTAAATCAAATTTGCGTTGTTCTTGACATGACAAATCCGATATTGACAATTGCGTAAAATGGTTGCAATCAGTCGAGGGACACCATTTATAATTATTTTTTGAATTTATATATTCTCGTGCATTCGATCTTAATAATGGATTTTGTAGTAATGTTTTTTCAATTATTAATAATGAGTTATTCAGTTCAATTATTGAATATATATGATTGATATCTTTATGTGGTATAACTAATTTACAATCTGGTTCAATACAACTTATCAATTGTCCATTATTGATCTCGTTGGATATATATTTATAATAGCATTTAATGCAATATTGGTGGTTGCAACTTAAGGAATAAACTTGTGTAGATTTATAATCTTCACAACATATAAAACATGAGAAATCATCCAATGTTTCAAATTCATTACCATGTGATTTATTCAATGGTAGTCCACATTTTTGAAGAAATTGATCATGATTATCGAAAAATGAATTTAAAACTTCGTCTTGTTCCCATTTTTTATATTGTAACATGATTAATAGATCATCTTCTGAACAATTGAATAAAACTTTTTTCAATTTGTTCAATGTGTCGATGTATTTAATTTGAATAAATTGTTCAATAGTCCAAGGAAAATATAAAGTACCATTGCAACCAATTAATGGAGCATCATCTCGTAGACGGTTACTACTTAGTGATAATACTTTATTATGAACATTATGATGATGATGATTATTAATATCAACAGCATCTGCATCTTCATTATCGTCACAATCAACATCAACGTCTTCTTCATCGATTTCTATGATATCATCATCGTCGTATTCAAACGATATATTATCTGAATCAGACATGTATACTAATTGTTGCAACAGAAAAATGTAAACCTAAATATTTGAGATTATGAAGCGTGGGCAAAAAAAACACAGTGAAATTGAATTATGATATATTGACGATGATATACTTCAATGTACATATAGTACTTGTAGGTTGTGAAAATACAGTAATTATAAATATGATGATTAATATATTTGTAATCTAATCTTACCAGTTTTTTTTTTTTTATCGCGTAAACGATTTTAAGAAATTATAATAAGAAATTATAAATACATATACTATTACATAATATTTTACATAATAATCAAAATTTATCTATAAATCTATTCAATATACGTTGTTCTTGTTTAACGAGATTGGTTATCAACTTTATATTGTTATCACCACTTGATGCCTTTATTGCATTCATTGGTGTATATTTTGATAGTTTCTCCTTGCACCATTTGACCAATGTTTTATTAATTGAACTCAAATCTTGTTCATTATGATTTAATAACAATTGTTGTATATTGTTCAACAATTTTTTATTTAGTTTGTTATTTGATGATAATTTGTGTTGAAATATTGTGTATTTCATTTGTATCAACTTCAAAATAGCATATGTTTGTGTTGTAGGTTCACCATTGAATTTGATTCTTATACTTAATGGCCAATTTTCATAATCATCACTCTCACCTTCATCATCTTCTTCTTCACAAGAACAATCATCATGTTCGTGCGGGGGTTTAATGAGTTGACATATTAATTTGTATCCAGTTTCTTCTAACCAATCCAATTTTTCTTGTATTTGATTTCTCTTTGTTGAATTTAAATTTTGTTTTAATAATTTAATCTGTTTGAAAAATTCAACTGATAATAAACATGAATCGTTGAAATTCTCGTCTGGATTTATGAATCCATATTTTTGTAATAAATAGGCATTATTTAGTTCATTCCCATAAGAATTGAAAAGTTCGTAGTTGGAATTTTCTAATGGTGGTTGAACTAGTATGATGTCACAACATTTAGAA
>JAJMBM010000069.1:32500-43249 GCA_030565325.1 Insectozyma coleopterorum
CATCGTATATTTCTTTTATAGTGGAAAATATATTTTTACTCTCAGTTGGAATATATACGATACATTTTCATACATTTCTTGTATATCCTATATTCTTTTGATCATTTATCCATTTTGATTATGACTAATGGTAATCATGACGATACTGATCAACAACAATTATTAAAAGATGCGTCAACGTTATTAATGTTTGCAAACGTTGCAGCGAAACAACAGACGAATCAAAAACTGCTGCTACTGGTGCTGCCAACGTTAACTAATCATTCAAAATTTCAACAACTATCAACTTCCAACAACAGCAATCAACCAACTACAATCGTGTCCCCCCCTCCGTCAACAGTCAATGTCACTTCGATACAAAATATAAATCATAAATCAATATCAACTTCGCCTCCAATAATACCACACCCTATAAATCGTCCTAGAAAAAGCTCAATAAACGAACTAATCAATACGAACCAACCTACCTTAAAACAAGAATTCCCAAATGAATCAATCCAAAAATTATCCCCACCAGTATTGAAACAAGTTAATTTTAAACCAACTACTAGCCCAGATGAGAAAACGCATAATAACGATCATGATTCAAATATAGACAAGATTACAAAATCCCCCGATCATAATTACAGAAGAGGTATTGATTTGACTAGTAAACAACGAAATAATGAAAATGCAATGATTGCAGCCGCTGCTTTGACTGCCGCTGCGGGATATCCATTGGTCCCACAAACAAAACAACAACAACAACAACAACCAGATAAACCAAAGAATGACAAAGTTGAGATTCAATCAATTGAGGATAAAAAAGAAGATACTAAAGATAAACAAGAAGATACTAAAGATAAAAAAGAAGATACCAAAGATAAACAAGATGTCGATTTGAAACAAGAATTTTCCATACCTCCATTATCGTCATATCAAGTTGATCCAGATTCTGGATTGATTGGTTGTATATGTGGAATTGAAGATGACGATGGTTTCACAATTCAATGTGACGTTTGTTTTAGATGGCAACATTGTGTTTGTATGGGGTACGAAAATGGCGACCAAGTGCCTGAAGATGAATACAAATGTTATTATTGCGATGAATTAAAATGGGGTAAAATCGATTCAAAAGAAGCAAGGAGAAAAACTTTGGACAGATTGGAAAGTGATAATAATAAATCATCAGAGAAGCAAAATCAACAACAAGGAACAACAACAACAACAACAACAACACCAACACCAACACGCACACGTACATCATCATCATCATCATCATCAATATCTTCGTCTTCGAATAAAAGGAAACAACTGAATTCAGAAAGGGGCGAGAAACGAAGGAAATCTGAAGAAAAATCTCAAGATAATAATCAAAAATTGAACTTGGACGATGAAAATTTACCAAATAAAGATAATGAATTACTAAAAGATGGTATAACTGCCGAATCTTATGAATCTGTTTATTATAAATTGAAAGAAAATGATTTTAAAAGACAAAGTATAAAAGCATTTTTAAACAATATAGGGAAACATTTCTACAAACAATATCAATTAAATCATGATGAGAATAATTTAAATAATATAAAAGTTTTATCATTAGCACAATTTAAGAATATTAAATTTAGTAAAATTAATCTCCCAAATTATTTTAAATACTTACAAGATCATAACAAATTAAACAACAACAATTTTAAGAATAAGAATAATAAATTTAATAAATCAATTATTCAAGTCAAGCCATATACGGATAATTTGAAACAAAAATTCAACGGTATATCCAAATTATCATTATTTATAAGTCCAATAGATGAAGATTCATTGATTATACCTGAAAACACACCGATTATTGAATATTTAGGTGAATTTGATTTATTTGAAAATTACTGTAAGGATAAAGTTAATCAATATAATTTATGGGGAACTACAAAACCCAAAGTTTTGAAAATTTGCATCCCACAAGAAGAATCAGATGTTATTGATTTTGTTTTAGATTCAAGATTTGTAGGTAATGAAAGTAGATTTATACGTAAATCATGTCCGACTTCAACAAATTGTAGAATTGAAACTATTTATATACCAGAGTTGAATCAATTTAAATTTATAGTAATTACAACAAGAGAAATAAGTTTTAAAAATTCATCACAAGATGAAGAATTAAGATTACCTTGGGAATGGGATATTAAACATCCAATACTTGAATTATATTGTTCAAATAATGAAAAAAAATTTGAAAATTTACCCAATAATGATAAAACGGCATTAATTTCTTATATTGATAATATTTTACATTTCACTGAATGTGGATGTTCAACTTCGAATTTAAATTCAAATTGTGCTATTTTTAAAATTAAAAAAGCAACTGCTTATTTAATGAGATCGACCAGGAAAGCTTCAAATATAAGTAATATCAATTTAACCAAGTCTAAAGAAGAATTAATCCTACCAAAACCCGAAAAGGAATATATATCATTTGATGAAAGAATGAAACAAAGAGATGAAAAAATAATTAATAATATTAAAAATGCAGTTTTAAATAAATTAATAGTTGTTGACGAACAGAAGAATGAAGAAGAAAAAGAAATACCAGTCAATGCTGCTACTACAACAACAACAACAACTAGTACATCTTCTGGGTTGTATAAGATACCATTTAAGAATGAATTATTGAAGAATGCAAATGCAAAAATTTATAATATAATCCATCATGATAATGAAGAAAAATCAGTATTACTGATGAATAATGATGACACTGAAATTCCATTCCCCGTTATACCAGAATTAGTAGCTAGTATAGAATCACAAATTGACGAAAGATTAAAACAAGATGAAATGGAAAATAAAGAAGAAAAACAACAACAACAAAGTGATATACTTGAGAATGATATTGAAGATACAATGCTCGAACAACAATTGCAATCAGCATCACCACAACCAATAGTTATACCTGAACCACCTAAAATCGTGAAGAAATTATCATTTGCCGATTACAAAAAGAAAATGAAATAAATAGTAAATATTTTTTAACTACCCGTAAAAATAAATATATATTAATTGTAATGACTTAATTCGAATAACCCCTTAAAAAAAAAGCAAATAAAAAAAAAAAAAATAAAAAAATCCCCTTAAAAAATATAAAATGAACAATAATAAAATAAAATAATGACTTGATGAAAAGTAAAAAAAAAAAAATAAAACAAAAGATTGAATGAAAATTGAAATATACAAGCTAATATAACTGTATATCTTTATGTGTGTGTGTGTGTGTTTCAATTATTCCATTCAATTTGATTTATTTTGATTCAGGAATTTTTTCAAATTCTTGTTCCATAAGTTTTGTAGATGAGACTTCATCAATTTCATCTGAGTTGCTTGCATCGAAATTATGATGTTTAACTTGTTCGAATAATTTTTGTTTTTCTTCTCTTGTTAATTCATGTTTCTTTTTATTTTTAATATAATACATTGGATTCAATTTAACTAAAGTCAAGTTTTTAGTGAATGGCAAATGACCGTATTTTTCTTCAAACAACATCAAACCAAGAACACAAATGATGAACAACCAATAGACGTTGTAACTAATGACAGATCCATAGGTTGCAGAGTTTTGCCATCCTAATAAAGCATTAAAGATATCCCAACCATTATCGGTTTCTGGATTACAACAATTGACGTGCCAAACTGACTTTTTAATATCATAAGTACCTGGACCAGAACCGTTTTCTGAAGCGTCACCACCGGTTTTTCTATTGTAAGTATTTGTTTCGAAATACCAAACACCTCTTGAAAATAACCCTGCTGAAATTAAATATAAGATACAAGTTGAAATGATCAAGAAGATTTGCATTGATAAGTTTGATCCAAAGTAATATAATAACCAACCGACAAAAATACCAGCGAGTAAACCAACAATAACAGGAATTGGGAAACTAGTAGCTGGGGAGTTTAATCCAACACCACCAACGAAAACAACCGCTTCCAAACCTTCTCTTAAACAGGTGACAAATGGCAAGATGAACAAAACATATTTCTTGGACCAATATCCAATTTTAAATCTATCTCTTTTACTATCTGGCTTTTTAACAATTGATTGAGCTAATTTGACTCTCCATTTTTCTTTCATTTTATTGATTCTCAACATTGGAATACCCATCATTGTGATTAAAACAGTAGCAATTATACAAAATATACCTTCCCATAAATCTTCAGAATCACCCCAAATATCTTTACCTAAACCATAAAATGCACCGATGAAAGCACAACCAATAATTAAACAGATTAAAACTCCTAGCCCCGCCCCTAGATAAACTTGATTTCGTAATTTTTTGTAAACCTTTGGATCATTTTCTGAGCCACCTAAACCTTGTTTTAAAAAGGCTAATAAAACAGAAACAACAATAATAGCTTCTAATGATTCTCTAAAGACAATAAAGAAAATTTGAACGTTGAAAACGTCAACCATCTTTTATACTATATTTATTTCCTTAAAAAAAGTGATATATTTATGAACAAGATTTCTTGAATGAAAAAGAAAAAAAAAAAAGCTTGAAAAATTCAAATGGAAAAATTATTAAATTAAATTAATATTGTTCTATTGAAATATAACTTGTGAAAAAAGGGAGTGGGAGATTATTAATGATAATTGAATCTGAAGAATCAAAAAAAAGAAGAAGAGAAATAAAAAAAAAAAAGAACATATGACAAAGATGGATACACAAGTATTTATATATGATGAAGCAAAAGGCAAAAATAAGGCGATTAACAATCAACTAACAATAAAATTATTCATTCTATTCATTTATTTTCGTACTGTTTGTTTAAATTTTTAGTTTTACTTTTTAGTTTTAGTTTTACTTTTGTTCGGGTTAGTGTAATCATTCTTGTCCAGATGCATTATAGATTTGCACCACAAAGTTAAAAATCAAAAAAAAAAGAAAAGAAAAGAAAAGAAAAGAACTGGTTAAATCAATCAATACAAAAGTGTGAATTGTATTATAACCATTCCCTTATATTAAAGAAATACCATGTAACCGACACTGAAATTTGGTAAATGGGAATGGTAGAGTTACATCAAATTGTATATCATTTATTATTGACATAACCAGTTACAATTGTTCAAAAGACTTGGCTATTGATGGAATAGATAAAAAGGTTAAAATTCTTCTATTTTTTCAACCCATCACTTTCTTACATTCATCTCAATATTTCTTTTTTTCTGATACACTTTTCAATTTACGCAGCGGTGCATGTGTGCATGCGTATCTGCGCACAAGGGGCATTTGCAAATGGTCTCAACCAATCAAAAATGAAGTCACCATTATTATGAGTTTCTTGTCCTTCGCAAGCCAAGAAAAGTATGAAATTGATAAAGAAAAATTTTCAATTTACCATCTGATAATTATTTAAATAACCATACAGTATACTGTAGACACTTTGTTAATCAACATTCAATATCAAATCAAATAAGATCTAAGCTAATCTGATATAGTACGATCTAATCCAATTTGATCTAAAGATCTTTTGTTAAGCCTTCAATATAAGAAGTCGGTTGACTATTTTAACTTAAACGAAACACGGCTTGATTAGTTAGTTAATTATTGACCACACGCGCACTACCGTGTAATTGCTATTTTTTTATTTTTGTAATTTGACATCGTTTGCGGTCAATGGGCATCGCTACTAACCTCGGTTCACAAGATTATCAAATTAAAAATTCAATCTATGTGGAATATATTAGGTGTATGTCTCGTATTAAACAACCCATCACTGACTAAATCGTTATTACTTACTTTTTGCATCCAATTATAAGTCGTTATTCTAAATCCCGTTATTTCATTCTCTATTCTTTTTTTCATTCATTTCGTGGTTTTTTCTTGACCATAAACGTCTGAGGATTTTTTTGTTGTCTTGTCAAGATTTGAATGAATTGACTAAATCTGAAATAAAATAGACTAAAAATAAGGTTTCATTTCTGCTCAATTCAACTCCACCTATTGATTTTAATTATTCATGATAAAGCCGTATTCGAAATTATGTTGTATCATATTATTATTACTTTTTTTTTCTTGATTTAGAGATTCTAATTTCAAGATTATTTATTCATATTTCTATATTAAAACTAGTATCATTATCATTAACTTCATTGGTATCATTTGTAATATTTAAATTAGATTCTTCTTCTTGTTGGTTATTATCTTTATTATTCTTGTCATTTGATGCCCAGGTTGTTTCTTGTAAATCAATTTCATCAGACCTTCTATTGTCATTTCCTTCTTCATCTCTCTCTTCATTTCTTTCGTTTTTCTCATTTTTCTCTTCATCTCTCTCTCTTTCCTTCATTAATTCAATTTTTTTCTCTTGTTGCTGGATAATTTCATTATATACATTTCCCAATTTCTCACTATTCAATTTTAATCTATCCCATATATCTTGACGAACCAACAGTAAATTATACAACGATATAATTTTCAATGTTAATAATGATAATTCCTTTTCATATTTCCACACAAGCTCCTTTTGTCGACTATTTTCCTCTTGTGATTGATTACTATCAACTTGTTCCTCATCATTATCAAATAAACTAATTTCATTATCTTCATTTTCTTTTTCTTGTATAAAATCGTCATAATTCACACTTTCGTCATCATTTCTGTCTAGTTCGATTCCCAATTCATGCGCCAATTGGTTTTCTTTAATTAAAAACAATTCTAAAATTTCAAATTGTAAATCACGATTAATTAATATCAATTGCATATTTCTCTGGAAAAATGATTTAAAATTTTCAAATTGAGTACCATTTTGATATTTTATGTAAAAAAATTTAAATAATGAAATTATTTCAATATATTTTAGTATAAATATTGTTTCTATATTTAACAATTGTTTAATTTTCCCACATTCAAATATAATTCTAATTACTTGATTTATTAAATCTGGATATCCTTCAAATTGTACTTCAATATTAATATTTCTCCCTTCTTCTCCTTTAGAAATTTCAATGATTTTTTCAAATTTCCATGATAAATTAATCAATATAAATTCAAATAATTGATTTATATTATTTTCAAAATTTACAATATTGTTCAAAAAATGTTGTTTCCAATTTATGAAAATTGAACCGAAATTGAATTTTTTCAATATTTGAAATGTTAGATTATCGATTAAATTATTTGTTAGATTTGATATATTTATGAATTCTCCAATTTGTTTCAATTTGGAAATTATAAATGAGATAAAGTTGAATCTATCAATTAATTTCTTCTCTTTGTTAATTTCATCTAAATCATCTTGTTGTTCAATTGTTTGATTTATCTCTTCGACTAATTCTTGTAATATTGTTTCAATATAAAATTTACAATTTGTAGTTAATAGGTTATTCATAGGTTCAAAAATTTTAATAAAAAATTCATTATATACCTCAATTGAAATATTATTCATTTCTTTATAATATTTAAAGATTTTTTTAATCAATTCTTCATATTGTTCAATTTTATCTAATTTGTTAAACAAATTAAATATTGAATCTTTTTTATAAACTATTATACTTGTCCATAATTTTAAAAATATATTAAATAATTCATCTTCTTTGAAACTTTGAACTTCCAATCTTGGTAAATATTCAATCAATTTTGTTAATTGATTAGTTACAATTTCTTGTGATACTTTATTATCATTTAAAATATATTTAAAATATCCAGTGATAAATTTAAATAAAATTATTTTATCATCTAATTGTAATTCAATAAATTTGACAACATCATGTTGATCATCATCTATTGATGAAGTATCTAATAGAAAATAATTCACCAATGACTCCCATTTCTTTTCATACTTCGATGATATATAATAAAATATATCCCATAATGGTTTATCTTTAATTGATTTACACAAATTAATTAATAATTTAATTTGAATATTAAATTTCATATCTTCTTGTTCATCTTGAATATTTTCAAATTTTTCTTTAATTTGTTCATATTGTTCGATATTACATAATTCAATAAATTTACTACATTCATGTTGTAATTTTAAATTCTCTTCAAATGGATAGTTGTCTATAACTTGTTGACATTCTTGTTCATTTAAAAATCCATTTTTTAATAATTCATATAATATCCCATAACAATTTAATTTAACTTGTAAATCATTATCAATTTGACTCATTTTTATAAATTGTGATTTATATTTTTCACTAAATTGTCTTAATCCAATTGGAATTTCTTTAATATGTTTATATAATTTATGTAATAACTTTGTATTTTCATTTCGAACAATATTAATTGAATCTGATAATAACCATCCAAAATATCTCAAATATATTCCTTGACAGAAAAAATCTTGATATATCAACGTTGATTCATTAAGATATTTTAAACATAATATTCTAATTTGTGAATCAATATCTTTATATCGATTATCAATCACCATTTTACTTATATCATTAAAATATTCAATTATCGTATCCTTTTCACGTTGATAATTATTCAAACTTGTGTTCAAAGTTTTGAATTTTTTCAAACTCTTGTTGTTTAATTTTAAAATTTGTTTTTCAATTTTATCTAAATTAAAACTAATCGTTTTAACAATTTTACACAATTCAATTTGAATATTCATTAGGATTTCAAAACTTGTATATCTCAATGATCTTATTGAAGTTGTGGTTAATCCACTGATCCATGTGATTAAATATGTCATTAATTCAGATGATAAATCTTCTCCTTCAGAGTATATTAAACCCTTTTCATGACTTAATTCAATAACTTTAGTGAAAAAAAGTACAATATTTTTCTTAAAATTGGGTAATAATTTATATGGAAATTTATGAACTGATTGATTCGTGAATGCAATTGTAATTTCTTCAATTGTTTCATCACAAGATTCTAAATTTATTAAATCATGAGGTTGGAATAGATGCAACGAGCCACAGCTTCGTAGAATCAAATTGATTAAATTGGTTATAGACTCGTTTTTTGAATCTTGTTCAAATGATTCTATCCAATCCAACGATAAATCTTCAATATTAGTCTCATTATTTGATAAAGCTTCATATAGATAGTTTTCTTCCAACTCGTCTTCCAATTTCTTAATTGATTCAGATGAGTTCTTCTGAGACCCTTGTCGTTTTTTCAATTGATTTGGTTTCTTAGCATTACGTGTTCTTTTACGTGAATTACCCGTGGTGGTACTCGTAGTACTATATTCGTCATCATCGTTCTCAACTTGTGAATCACTAGATTGGGACTCTATATCACTATCACCATCACTTTCTTTATACCGAACAGGATTAGATTTAACTCTAGTCAGTCTTCTAACCATTGAATTATGAAATGTGTTGCAAGAAAAATAAAATCAAACAAAACGCGTTGTAGAAAAAAAGTTATTGATGGAGAAACGAAAAAAAAATCGCGGCGCTACCAGTTGCATTATTTCAAAAGATATGTAAACCCAAACACACGTGCATTTAAATTAGAATACACAACTAGGCATAATATTTTTAACTACATTGTTGGTTGAATATTCGTTGCTTTTTGTTTTATTATTGACTGTGTGTTTTCTGTATGTTGATCTTGTTCGTTATAAGCAGAGTTATCAGTCGTAAGTTGACATAATAATGTAATTGTTTCGATATTTATTCAAGTAGATATTCTCCACGTAGTTTATTAATTAATTCTTATCCACGTCTAATAATTATTTTCCATCGTTTTTATTAGGTAAAATCTCCATGTGGCTGTATAGAAAGAAAAACCCAAGGACCTAGTTATAGATACTGTGGTGTTGGGATTTAAGCATCGAGTTCATTAATTATTAATATTATTAGTATTATTTTCTTTATGGGTAATTATTATTAGTATTATTGTTATTAGCAGTATCCCATTGTCTTCAACAACCAAAAGTATTTCAATTTGGGTACTCTCAGTCAAGAACAGTTTGATAATATAAAAAATAGTTTGATTAAACCACCAGTTTTAGTTACTCCTTCACCTCCAGGAACAACTTACATAATTACTTGTGATGTTGCATCAAATGAATACATGGGTGGAATAATACAACAACAACCAAAAGTATTTCAATTTGGGTACTTTTTTCTATGTCGTTTCCACAATGTGTAGATGATTATACGAGCATCGTGATGTAACAATTCCTATTATTCCAGAAATTTCAAATTGTCATAAATTGTTGAATTCATTGAAATTCCTATACAATTTGCATTTACCTTTAAACGAAATACAATTTTTGAAACCTTTAGGTGGATAAGATAAGTTGGTATTGTAAACTGTTCAAGGGCTCGCTGTATCAAGTTAAACACTTTACTCGTCATCTTGTTTCATTAAATATTTTGCAATCAAACACACCAAAGACAAAACAAGACAATCCAATAATAAAAAGTCCACAGTGTAATCAGCTTAGGAGAGACAACGACGGGCTATTTTAATACCAAAACAAGACAATCCAATAATAAAAAGTCCACAGTGTAATCAGCTTAGGAGAGACAACGATGAGCTATTTTAATACCAAAACAAGACAATCCAATAATAAAAAGTCCACAGTGTAATCAGCTTAGGAGAGACAACGACGGGCTATTTTAATACCAAAACAAGACAATCCAATAATAAAAAGTCCACAGTGTAATCAGCTTAGGAGATACAACGACGGGCTATTTTAATACCAAAACAAGACAATCCAATAATAAAAAGTTCACAGTGTAATCAGCTTAGGAGAGACAATGACGGGCTATTTTAATACCAAAACAAGACAATCCAATAATAAAAA
>JAJMBM010000070.1:0-43111 GCA_030565325.1 Insectozyma coleopterorum
CTTTCGTGCGTTACAATGTATATTAAAACACATATACGAAAAAAACGTTTTATGTTAATTTGAACTGCCGTAGTTGAAAGTTCATTTGCGTTATTAACCTTGTTTATTTATTACTATTAATGTGCAATTTTCACCGTTTTTAGTTTATGCATTTTGGTTATTTATCTGCTTATTAGATCCAAATAAGATTATTGAATATAAAAGTTTGACTCGATTATTAACAAAACAGCACCGACAGCTTAAATTGATTGGTTTAAGAAATAATTATCAATTTTAAAATAAAATGAAAACATATCGAGCACATCCTTTATTGTATTTATCTGGAGAGGCGTTTTGGTTTAATTAATTACTTAAATCTTGATATTTGTTAAATGTACCTTTATTAAAATATTGGGTTATTTACAATTTGAATATGAAAGTTTGAAAACAAATGACCACCACCTTTAATTTCTCAACGAATTACTATGAAAACTTTGCCGAAATATTAATTAATCTTAATAATAATTTGATTAAATGGATCAATGTGATTTTGGCTCATTTACCTTAAGAAGATGATATTGGAGAAATATTATCGCATTATATACACACAAATTGAAGAAATATTGTAGAACAAATTTACGTTTTAAATATAATATATAAGCACCAACATTGAATTTTCAAAGAAAATGGAATTTAATGGATCATAATCCTAAGGTATAGTAATGAGTTTCGACATATATTCTGTACAAATGATTGTAAAAAAGTTTTCTTTGACTATTTCTATTCGTTTAATTATTATATATTTATGACCCAAAATTTACTCCTGTTGCTTGATTATTAAGATTTTCTTTCAAATCTAAATTCTTGTTGGATGTTAGTTGGTGTTAACAAGCACTGATCGGATTGACCATTTATTTCGATTCTCTTAAATTCAACAATGATACTTGAAATAAAACAAGATGTGTTTGAAATTAGAATCTGTTAAATCTGCAGTAAAATAAACACAAGCTTACTCACTTAATTTCATTTTCTTTATCACTTAATGTGTGATTTTGAATGTATAATTTGTCTATCAAAATCGCCATTTTGTGATTTCTATTCAATTCTAGTAATTATATCTATTTTCCCTATGTTTTCTTTTATTCCCCGAGGTATTTCAAGTATTTGAGTATTTCAAACCGCCTATTTCTGGGTATTGCAATTTAGTAATCTTTTTATCAGGAGTTCAAATAAATATCATAAAAATGGCTGCAAAATGAAGATAAGACTTGAATCCATTCATCTTAGTGTTTTTTTTTTTTTTTTTTTTCATTCCTAATTTTAAATTCCAACACAAACCCCAATCAATATTTTCCAAAATGTTGTCAAAACATTTCAATATGGTTTAATTTATAAATCCTTCAATTCGTATTACTCTTCTCAAATTATCAAATCACAATTTAACAAAATTTGATTAACAATCATTATTTTGTTTCGTGTGCAAAAACAAAAAAAAAACTCGAAATCAAAATTATCAAATCTTTAATTTTCAATCTTTTAGCTTTCCTTTTTCATTCATGTTTGGAAGAATATTACATACAAATACCATCAGATATATACCTAAATTATCTAATAATTTTGTATCAACTAGATTTTTAAGTACTGAAATCAAAAATGCCATAGAATTAGCGATCAAATCCACCCCAGTAGTTTTGTTCATGAAAGGTACTCCTGAATTCCCCCAATGTGGATTTTCAAGGGCAACAATACAAATATTAGGACAACAAGGAGTCGATCCTGAAAAATTCGCCGCGTATAACGTGTTGGAAGATCAAGAGTTGAAAGATGGTATAAAGGAATTTTCCCAATGGCCAACAATTCCTCAATTGTACGTGAATGGAGAATTTGTAGGTGGCTGTGATATAATTACAACTATGGCCAAGGATGGAGAGTTGGCTGATTTATTAGAAGAAAATGATGTACTTGTACCTGAAGAAAATGAGGAACAAGTTGAATCGGCAAATATTAAACCAAATAAAAGATAATAGGTGATAAATGTGTATATATAATGGAATATTAATTTTGTATAATCAATCTCTCTTTAATTGAATTTCCTTTTTTTTTTTTTTGAAATCATTGATTGTTATAGAAAGGTATAGAAATGGGTGCAAAAAAATTGAAATGTGAGTTAGTAATTGAATGTTTAAGAAATGAAATTATAGGTTTCGAGGTTGGCTACGTAAGAATTAACATGATTATTTTCATGTGAAAATGTTGAATCGAAATTTCCAATCGTATATATTATATTTCCAAGACAATCTTCTTCTTCAATCTTAAATGATATTATTTTGGACTTTAGTTGTAGAATTATACAATTTGCTTAGTTGCGTTTTATCCTAAATTTATGTAAAATTATCAATTCAGAAACACGTTTGTAATCTTTAGAGATTTTCAAATTGTTTATTACGTTCAGTTTTCATTTAAATATTCATTTATAAGTATATATTTTATAACTTAGATTATAATAATGATATTAATAGATCCAAAATAAAGGTAATACTTCTTAAGTAGATCTCATGGTATCAGTCCTTTATTCAATATCTCGTTAGTTATTCATGAAAGTGTTGGCGTTGGTAATTTAAAGAAACTTTCAATGCTATATAACTGAATTAAGATCTCGCTTTTAGTATTGTTCTTAACTAATTACTTAAAATGAAACTCTTAATAAGAATCACCAATAAACCTCTTACTAAAAGAGAGATCTTAATAAGAATCAACAACCAACTACTTTCATAAGTCTTAAATAAATATAGATATTCATTACATTTAAAGATTAGGGGTCCAAGAATGCTTTTACTATAATATATCTACTTGTAATACATTCAAGGGTTCTGAAACAATTCTTTCACCAATCTAGAGGGGTTTTTTGAAATAATGATAACTAGCATCTTTTCATAATTCAAATTGATGATCTCAAATAGAGAAAGCTATTTTTTTTTATAATTTTTAACCTAAATTGCAAAATAATATAAAAACCTATATAAAACTTGAAATAAGAATAATATCCATCCAATAATAATAATGACATCAGTTTTTTGTTTTTTTTAATTTTTTATCTATTTTTTAATTTTACCCTTTGTTGAAGATTTTCTTCTTGCTAATAAATTTGAATCATTTAAATTCATCGTAAATTTATAATCCCCATTTATACCAGAAATAATTGATGAACTTCTAGTTTGATATTCTCCAATATCATTATCTGAATTATTCAATGATGACTCGTTAGATAATGAATCTTCTTCTTCTTGATCAAGAATTTGATCTTTAGTAAAAAATGAATTGAAGACAATGTTTGATGTATTTGATTTTTTAGTTGATAATTTGGGAGTTAATTGTAAACTATGAACTTCATCATCTAATTCAGAAATCTCATCATCAAAAGTATAAACAACATCTTCTTCATCTTCTTCTTCATCTTCGTCAAATTCTAATTGCAATTCCAATTCTTCGTCATCTTCTTCTTCATTGTTCAGAGTTGTATTTACATTAAATACATCTTTGAAATTAATTTCTGGAAATGGTGTATGAACATATCTGATTGGATGTGATTTATCCACTTCTTCTTCTTCTTCATTTATATGTTCTATAAATTGAATTGTTGATTCTTTAAATTTAGGCTCATACATTGCTTGATTGTCAAATACCTTCTTGATAGCAGTGGCTCTTGGTGATAATAAAGGTTGTTGAGGAGTAAATTTCGGTGCAATCAATTCATCATTTGATTCAATTACATTATACTCATCAAAATAATCATCTTTACTTTGATCATTATTAAATTTCATCCATGGATGATTATAAATTTCATCAATCGTTATTCGTTTTTCGGGATTTATTTCCAACATTTTTGAAATTAAATCTTTGACATCACTACTAATTTCATCCCACCACGGTTTTAAAAATGCATAATCACCATTTAAAATTTTCAATGTTAATGTATTTGAATCGTCATCATAAAATGGTGGGAAACCACATAACATAGTATACAATAAACAACCCAAAGACCAAACATCAACTGATTTATCATAATAATTTCTTGATTTTTTATAATTGTTATTGAAATTCTCATTACATGATATAACTTCGGGTGCAGTATAACCAGCAGTACCACAGGGAGTTTTCAAAGGATTTGAAAAAGAACAAGTTGAGAGGTTATTCCCTTCAATGTTCAATTGTTTGGCTAGACCAAAATCAGCCAATTTTACAATTCCAATAGTACCACCACCGATATTTACTTTAAAATCACCTTCATCAACCTTGGTTGAATCGTCAGATTTTCGTAATGAATTTTTAAAATTTAAATTTGAACGGTTAAAAAATGCAATTTTTTTAAACAATAAATTTTCAGGTTTGATATCACGATGAACTATGTTTAATTTATGTAAAGAATTGATTGCATTTAATAATTGTTTAAAAATATGTCTTGATAAATCTTCGGAAAAATAAGTATATTCAATAATTTTATTAAAAATTTCTCCACCGTTACAATATTCAAGAATTAAAAATGTATGATAATTTGTTTGAATTGAATTTAATAATTTTAGTAAATTCGGATGACTTTTATATTGTTTATTAATTTTTTTCATAATTTTAATTTCATTAATAATATTTTGATATTGTTTTGATGATAAATTTGCTATATTGATAATTTTAATTGCAATTGGTTGTGAATTATTATTTAAATCAATAGCTTTATAAACTGTTGAAAAAGCGCCTTCGCCTAATAAATATTGTAGTTGATAATGGTTGGGTAAATCGGGGTATAAAGCATTCAAAGATTCAGTGCTGATTGAAAAGGTAGAATACGGATTAGTTGTTGTCAAAGAAGAAGTTGTCGTATTGGTATTAGCTGATGTTTGATTCATGGTTGAGGATGTATTAGTAGTAGTAGTAGTAGTAGTAGTTGAATCATTAAATGAAGATGAAGGTTCAGGAATAGTTGTAGATTGAATAATTTTCGATAGCTTTGACAATTTATCACCGTTTAGTTGATGGTTGTTACTAGATATTATATTTGATTCAACAGTCGTATAAGAAGTTGAAATGGTGGTAGTTGGTTGATTGAATAATTTTCTAAAACTCTAAGTAAAAAACGCACAATAAGTTAGTATAGATACAAGGAATAGATATATATAATAATTGAATATGTATGGTAACAACGGGTTGGTTGTAAAAAAAAACAAAATTAAAAAAAAAAAAAAAAAAAATGGTTTAGGAAACTGATTATGTAATCAATTACATAATTGTGTTGTTATTGTTTCAGTTATGATGTGTTTCGTGCCCACACTTTTGTGATGTAATATTGCCTAACTAATCACATGACTTGTATCAACATACAAATAAAATTATATATATACACTATGGTTTCAACATACCTGAATTAATGGCATCTCACTATGAATATGTCTATTATAGAATGAGTTGGAGATGAATTTGAAATTAGTTTAGTTAAAAAGAATAAATGCAAGATAAGGGAGATGTGTGGGTGTTGCGTGTGTTACTTTCAGCTGTTACTACTATTAAATTATATGCTGTTTGATAAAGATATACATATATATATATATATGCAAATGTCCTAAATTATAGGAAAATATGAATGGGAAAAAATGTGTTGAAGGGCGGGGGCTGATTTGCAAACGACTTCAAAGTTGTAATAATAATTGACCGAATGAGATAATAATAAATAAACAATTGATGATTTAGTTGTATAAAGGCGGGATGTGTTGTTGTTTGAATAGATTGTAATAAAGTGAATTTTAAATGCAACTGTGTGTATAATTAAAAAATGATTTTATTGGAAATTTAACTTTATTTTTATACCAAATGAATTACTTATCTGTTTAAATAAACTGTAAAACTGTAAACTATCTATGTATGTATGTATGTATGTATGTATGTATGTATGTTCGTGGTTGTCTCCATGTTTATGTTTCTTTGTTTCTTTGTTTGTTTTGAGGGGTTTCGTTAAAATATGGGTCGTGCGTTACACTACATTGACTCAATTCATTTTGCAGCACTTGCTCTTTCTTTCAGTTATTTTCTTTTTTTTTTTTTTGATTTCTCAATTACGTCATACTCGTTTACTCCTTTTATTCCATTTTGTAGCCCATGTCGCACGTTGCACCTTCCAATTGCCACCACCACCACCACCACCTCTACTCCGTCTTATCGAACCCGCGTCTCCCGCCATATTTTTCTTTCTAATGTTTATTCTGTAAGAATTCTACATCAAAATTTGTGACAAAAAGAATAGATTCATGTGAAACATAGAGAATGTGAAGTTTAAATGGAATATGCATCTTTTATGTGTCGTAGTTTGGTGGCTATTGTTTCTTGTTATTGTTATTGCTCTTTTGTTTGTTGTTTATTATTACTCCATAGAATAAAACCTATCTCACTGATTAACCCCCCCCCCCCCCACCTACGCAATCGCAAAATCTCGAAAATATAAATAATTTACAACATGACAATATTATATGTTAGTTGTTGCCATAACTTTGTTTCAGTAAGGAGTAGTTACTACTCACACAATCACACTTTGTGATAAATTCCTAACTCCGTCAAAATATTCGACATATTTTGAAACACAATTTACATGCAGATAATGTAAAATGAGTATCAAGGTACCACTTATAAATTGGACAAAAAAACACCACAAATTAACAACACGATCCTTCATGGAATGTGAAAAATAAAGATTTGCATTGTTATTATTATCTCTTTCTTCGTACCTTTAAGTTGTTGAGATGCGTAAAAATATTATACGGTTTGACTAATGTCGAAAATAAGCAAATTGAAATTGGATCACCAAGAAAAAAAAAATCAATATAAACCCAACTATACAATAGGGATATCAAAAATGACAAGAATATTATGAATGCGCTTAATAAGACGTCTTCTTCTTCCACACCACCACCACCATTGTTAATAGTATTGACCCATTTCAATCTTGTAACAATGTGCGGCTTTAACTATACGAATAAATGAATATATTTAATCATGTTTAAACGCCATAGTTTCATATTGTATAATTATAGTTTATATTTAGACCAAAGTATTGAACTAAGTTATAATAAACAAGATTTAAAGTTATATAAAAAATATCTAGTATTTATAACGCCGCATTCTGGATCGGGTTAATTGTTTAACAACGGATGTGTGTATTGATAATATTTCAAATATCCGAAATTTATACTTTTCATCTCTTGTTTACTTCAATTATATAATTATATGAACAAGATCTATAATGTATTCTATTTCTTTTTGCCTTTTCAAAAATCTACTTTTATTAATGGTTATCAACTGTTGATTTAAATCACACAAGAAGTTAATAGTTATTGTTTGAATTTTTCTTCCTAGTATTGTCAATTCTAATTATAAATTATCAATATTTTTTATAAAATTCGACCTGATTAAAAGCTTTAAATTAAATCTATACTTTTTTTTTTGTCAAGTCAATTCTTGATCTTTATCTTTCTCTTCCCCACACACCCAAAATTAAATACATTAATAAAACTCATCATTGTTGGTGAAAAAGTTTAAAAAGTTTTTTTTTTGTTCAATTCAAAACTTTGATTATAATTTGAAAACTTTATTTATATAATTATTATTATGTCATCGATCTTGATTTGATCCCCTTTTATATTTAATCGATTTTTCGGCTCCCGCTGAAGTTTTTAAATTTCACGTAAATGTTAAATTTTATCAACAGAGATCATTATATATCAACAATTTGTAACTCATCATCATAAATTATCGTGTGTCTTATCAATCTGTGTTAGATGATGATGTGATATCACGGTCGACACCCACAGTGTTGAATGAATATATTGATTCATTTAGAGGTTAAATATTTTTATACTTTTCTTTGGCTGCAAAAACTCATTTTTTTTTTTTTTTTTGCAACAATTTGAAAAAGCAATCAATGTGGTTAATAATTTCACTACTTGATAACTTTAAACTTCGATTGACTTTTTTAGTTACGAATGTATGTTTTGGTTGTCTATGTTATTTTTCGTTGTGAATTCAACGTAACAGACACAGAGTTGCATTGGGTCGCAATGTAATGAAAAATGTTTTTACAATTATTGCATATGACTAGTGATATGCAAATAGGGCAAAATCATATTTAAGTGGCTATGATGACACTAGTGGTTATTGAGGTTGTCTTGTTACAATTTAGTTGATTTGGGGTAAAAAAGAAAAAGACTTTTGTTTTATATTAAAACAAGTTAAGTCTCCGATTGTATGGCGGGTACAATGTTTTATAAATTACCATTTGAAAATTACAAGTATAGATATGAAACTTTAAATCTGAAGGAGTCTCTGTTTTTTTTGATTATTGTTTAATTGTGAAATTTTACAATTGTAGATGAAATTTGCATATGCTTTTTTGTTTTTGTATCAAGCGGAAACTATAAAAAAAAAAAAAACTATCTAAAGGTTATACCTTGTTTCTAGTAATTTAAATTCATGTTGAAGAAAGGGATAGTAGATCAAATATATCACCAGTGGAATACTCATTGACGCTGTTTTCATTTGAATATTGTACATTTTATTATAAATCATAAATCGAATTCAATTGGTTAATGACTTGCAATCAATACAAGATTTCTCTTTTATAACCAACAAAATTGGATAGTGAATATGATGACTCCCGGGGAATCAAAATTATTAAAAAATTATTATATATATCTAACTTTATAAAAATACCTATATACTATACTTGCCTGTGATTATCTTTATGATGATGGTGAAATGTTTTCAGCAGCAAGATCAGCAACATTGCCAGCTGGATCATAGGAACAAATAATGTATTTACCCCAAGCGTTACCACTACAATATTTATAAGCACAACCTAATTTAGAAGTTGAAGCCCAGATTAATTGTGTAAAGTCATTAAGTTGTGATTTTGAAGAATAATCATAACTTTCACCTTCTCCATACCATGCATTTACAGTTGAAGTAATATCTGGAGCACCAACAATCAAATTTTCACCAAATTTTCCATTACTGACGTCTAATTCACCTGAACAGTCGTATTTGTCCGCAATACCCTGGGCGTAATCATAAACATCTTGTCCCCAAACCAAAGGTTGAACACCATGAAGAGCTCTTTTTTCATTATGAGCATCTAATATAGCCTTGGCAAATAATTGATCTCGAACTCTACCAAAAGCAGATGTTGATGATCCAATGACTTGGCTGGCATTAGGTGATTTAGTTCTATTAGGTCTAATTCTAGCTGGTTTGACTCTAGTAGGTCTTGATCTGCGTAAAGTGGTTGATGGAGTGTTTGTTGTAGTTTCAATTCCTGTTTCCACATCTAATGTAACAGTTTCCAAAGTTGTTGGAATATGTTCACCGGAGCTAATTTGGTTTTGAACGTTATCAATATCGTTGGTAGCAACATTTTCAGTTGAATCAGTTTGAACAGAGTCAACAGAAGTAATGGTGGTAGCATTTACTTTTTGATTGATAGCAGTAGTAATTGTTTCGAGATTTCCTTGTTCACCAAAGTTTGTATCAACGTAAATGGATGAAACGGTTGATAATAAAGTTGTTGTAATTACACCTAATTGAGTAGTTGAAAATTTCATACCGATGATTGTACTTGATAGATTATGATTCGTAAATAAAAAATAGTTGAATTTATGGAATTTTTCATCTCTATTTATAAGATTCAATTGAAGAACAAAGTGCAATAAATATGGATTATCAAAAGAAAAAGAAAAAGAAAAAGAAAAAGAAAAAAAAAACAAATAACCGTTATAATTATCGGTATAAACATTGCACAAACGATTCATAACCATTTACAATAGAAATTTCCATGGCAATTCCGACTTAAAAGTGAAACAAGATTCTTTTTAAGATGTGTTTCTTATTTTTAATGGGTATCTTTGTTTTCGATCTTTTTATTTTTTTTTTTTTTCTTGGTTTAAATTTCCCGTTAAGTCATTACCCCCTATCTAATGGATCTTAATAGATGTAATCGGAAATTTAACTACATCAAATATATAACTAATTATATTCATAACATGGTCAAAGCGAACTTTGAATAGAAATTAAAACTAGAATGAATATCCGATATTCCACATTCTTCTTTTCGTTCGTTTCTTTTGAATGGGTATTAAGTATATTCAATTGAAATAAATCATTAGTCAAATTGGGTTAATTCTTAATAGCAAATATCTATTTGGGAAACCATTTCTATTCTTAATCATTAATTTATTAACAAAACCTTGCTTGTGTATCTATTTCTATTTCATTAATTCCGATTCAATGAAATCATAAATACAAACTTTTCAACAAAAATGTAACATATAGAATTATTTAATTGAATATGAATCGAAGTAATCTTCTATAAAATTCTTAATGAAAAATTGGGTGAAATTTCTTTTTTTTTTTCTTTGCCTTGGTTTCAAAACCTCGTAAATATATATTATAACCTAACCACTCATCTCTTGAAAGAAATGAAGATATAACCAATTGTAGAAAAGAATTAATCAAATTATATACACTAATAAATAATTATATATTTGCTTAATTCTTTTCTACAGATTAGAAGTCAAAAGCGATAACCCTCGTGTGCATTTCTCTAAAGCATGATCAAATTGATTTGTTCACTTTGACAATCTTTTAAACTTTGGTCTTTTGTTAAAAACCAGAACTAAACTAACTTGTATCCTAAATCAGTTTAACAACATATATATTTGATTGAATATATTTAATTTTATTTATTGCATTCTTCAAGTCTGGTCCAATTTTTTAATTGATAATATTTTACAAATTTATTGGAATACTAGAACAAAAAAATTCAAACAATTGGAAAATAAAGGTTATCATCAACTTCCACAAATTATTTATACGATCGAAAATACTTAACTTGACACCATGAACAAGTGACAACATCATTGGCACATTAAGAAGTCACATATTATAAAGTAATAAGAAACAAGTGTCAAATTTTACGATTTTACTGTATACCTACTATAATAGACTTTTACCTAATACATATATGTTAGGTAATTGGAGGTGGTAATTGGTAGCGTTGGTGATCAACATTAAATTAGGCCTTTCACCTGTCAATGCACGTTAGATGAATCAACTATTGAAAAGACCTAATTTGGTAATGATTACAAATGCACATGCTATAGTCTTAGATTATAAATACCATATAGATTCTCTAGTCGAAATAATATACAATAGTATCCTAACAATATACGTAAAAAAAAAATAAAAAAAAGGTAATTAAAGCAAAAACTGTTGTATGTTTCTTTATGGAAGCTGGACGGTTTGTATAGTTTGTAATTATATGGTTAAGCATTTGATAATAATGACGCTATACCATTTGAAATAGTTCTCATTAAATTCTTCAAAGATGTATGCATCACTACAAATAAGATACAAACTTTATTATTTTTAAATTACTTCTTGTAATGTTTTGTATTTGATTGTGTCTATTTGCTTTCAATGTAATGTAGGTAAGAAAAAAAAAAGTAATTAATGTTTAAGCTGTTGTTTATAGCGGCTAATTTTAAAAGAATTAAAATTCTTCAAAAAACATACAACTCCTTTTTCAAACTGTTTTGTTTGATTTCTTTCCAGAGGCTAGCGGAGAACTGATTTTCAAAAGACGATGGTAATAATTTCGAATCACAACCTTTTTTTTTTTTTTTAGCCACTGATAAAACTATGGTTGATACAATAGTAAAAAAACCGTTATTTTAGGTCAAAGTGTGAAAATAACACAATGGCACTTCGAGATTGAAATGTTCCAGCTGATTTAATATATATTCAGGCACACTTTTGGATGCTGGAACTTTGTGTGGTCCAAACCCCCATCTATTAGGGAAGCGTAATACCAACTAAGTCTCTATGGGGGAAGATTGCAACACCATTTTTTCTAATTATAATTACTTTTCCTTGGTTATTATAAATATTTTCTCCCCGGAGATTCTACCATATATCCTCACGGAACAAGATTGGAAATAGTTGTGAAAAAAACGGTGAAACAACAAAAAAAAAGATAATCCTGGTCGAATAAAAGAGCTGTATTGATTTCATTGGAATTGAAAACAAAAATATCCACAAAGCTCCAATCAAAGACCATTTCGACCGGACAGGTGTTTGCAAACTGTATATTTTGTTCATAAACAAATCAAAATTGCAAAATCTCGAAATTGATTTGGAATACATTCTACAACTCATCTCCATTCACAGTTACAGGACAAATCGCAGTTCATGACTTTCCAATCTGCACCGTTACAAATCATATATCATGGAAAAACAGAACTCGTCAATAAAGGTAATTACAGTTTATAATTTAGTATTTTTTAAATTGGTAAAATTTCTATTCTATAAGTCGCGCCATCTATATGTGAGACTATACCTATATGTGAGACTAATGTATACCGTCAAAAAAACTTTAAAAACGCATCTTTTTCTTTACACTTATGCTTTCTCCAAGCTCTGTAAACACTAGTCCCGCTTCTAAAGCTTTGAGGGAGTTGGAATATCAACTGAAATTACCTAAACGAACCCTTACAAGTGCTGAAATTGCTAAAAAAAACACGGCATTTCCAAGGCTGCTTTGTACCGAAGAAGAAATGGCTCAAATAATAGCAAAATTGCTAGCAGAGCAAGACAAAACTTACATCCTCAAGAAGAGGAGAACTTGAAAAATATGATAATCAATGCTGTTGAGAATTTTGAACCTATGCCTAAAGCAAAAGTGAAGAAATTAGCCAATGGGTTATTTAGTCATTTGGGAGCAAAAAGAAAATTGGGAAAAAATTGGTTTGACAGGTTTCTTGCTAGAAATCCGGATATTAGATCTAATTACAAATAATCAAATTACTTTAATCGTTTTTAGTAAAGTCTATTTCCATTCTCTACTTTCTAAAGCGTCTTATAAAATAATGTAATTTATTGTCTAACAACTTGTTCTGATTCATTTTAATCTATATCTATTTTTGTTTTCAATTCTGCCGTCCATATACATACCATTTTTCCTCGCTTGTTTAAATTTCTTGAATTGATATCGTCTTTCTTTTCCCCATTTTAATCATATAGTGTGTTTTTTTTTTTTTTTTTTTGAACAGCTTATCTATCCATTAATAAAGCACGTATTTACTTGAGTCAATTTTTGCTTTCAAATAATTTATATGTATATTTCATAAACTTATAAAAAAAGACTAATTGATCATTTCCTTTAGCAAATATTCTATAAAAAAACCAAATGTACCATTGCAACTTCAATAGTATCGATTGATCAAAATTTCACTCAAGTTCTTTTTACCATGGATACTATATAACATCAATTGAAGTGGCTGCCATAACGTGAACATCATTTAAATTAAATGGTTTCAATTTCAGGGTTTAAAGTAAATGTTTGTAAAGTTGTTGCATTTGTTTTGACAATAGGTTGATATGAACCTGAATTGAATTTGTTTTTAACGTCTTCGGGTGAAACAATATTTTCGGTATAAGCATTTTGGGTTATATCAAAAGTTTTAGTGAAAACTTGTGAAAAGGAAATAGCAGTACCTAAAACATCTGTTTGATAAACATAAGTAAATAATCCTGAAGATGCACCTGTTTGAACAGAATCAACATCAGTGGTAACAGCAGTGTTAACATTTTCCATTTGATTAATAGTAGTAGCAATGGGGGTTTCAAAGGTTGTATTATAGTAAATATATTCTGATGAAACTGTTGAAAACAAACTTGTTGCAATTGCTGCAAAATGAGTAGTTGAAAATTTCATAGCGACAATACTTTTAATGAAATAAAATGAAATAACTGGTTGAAATAAAAAGGTTGAATTCGTGAAATTTCTATCACCTTTTATAAGATATTGATAACACTAATGATCTAGATATTGATAACAATAATGAGTCTAGATTTTCAATAAACAATAAACAAAAAAAAAAAAAAAAACGTTATATTATTATACATTCCCGTGCACAATCAATATAGATTGTTCATAACCATTGATTACAATATCAACAATTTTATAAACACGATCAAGTTTTAATAAAAACAAGATAGTGAAAATACATCAAATAAACTAATAACAGGTAAAGTGAAATAGATAAGTTATGATATAATAATAAGTTATAATACATTACAATCACGAACAGTGATATGGTTCTTTTCTATATAGGATGTATATATTTTATATAATTTTTAACCAAAGTACGAAGAAAAAAAAAAAAAAAAAACACAATAAAGACTCTTATAAATAATTTGTAGAATTTCGTGTTACACTTTAAAAGAAGACAATATTGTATAATGCCTAAAATTCCAAAGTTTCAATATTATCAAATTTCTCGCGATCTACAATACAATTGAATCTGGATGAAATGTGATACTAATTTATAGGAGATTCAATGGAAATTAAAATGACATTCCCAATCATGATTGTTTAGAGGTTGGATAATATGTACATTCTTTATAAATAATTTTGAATCACCAATTGGTCAAATCAGAACTTCATTGTAATTTCTATCTAAAACAATATGTAAATTTCAATATAAAATTTAAAAAAATCAAGTTTAAGGTTTCACTTTTCGATTTCATTGTAATGCAATAACAATTAGTCACAACAAATACTTGTTCTTTTTCGATCAAGAAATTTGAATAAACTTTTTCAAATCCATTAACCTAATACAAAAAGAGCAATAATTCAACAAAAGCGTTGTCGGGTTGTTTGTATAGTTTTACCTAATCGATGAAACCAAATGATGATATACCATTTAAAATTGAACAGGTTCTTACTAAATTACAATTTTGATCCCCTTTTATATTAAATTGATTTTCGACTCCCGCTGATTTTTAAATCTTTTTTTTTTCAAGCAATTCAGTTAATTTTATTAAGTCTATTGTATATCAACAAGTTCCAACTCATCATCATAAAGTATCTCATGCCTGTTATTTATATTATTTAGTCACTATATATGATGTTTGACTTGATATAAATATCAGTGCAATTTATTTAGGGGGTTAAATAGTTTTATTATAATTTTTTTTTTTTGGCTGCGAAAAAACTTGACTTATTCTCCATTTTTTTGCAACAATTTGAAAAAGCAATCAATGTGGTTAATAATTTCACTATTTGATAACTTTAAATTTTGATTGACGTTTTTAGTTACGAATGTATGTTTTGGTTGTCTATGTTATTTTTCGTTGTGAATTCAACGTAACAGACACAAAGTTACATTGTCGCAACTGTTATAATTATCGGTATAAACATTCCACAAACGATTCATAACCATTTACAATAGAAATTTCCATGGCAATTCCGACATAAAAGTGAAACAAGATTCTTTTTAAGATGTGTTTCTTATTTTTAAGGGGTATCTTTGTTTTCGATCTTTTTATTTTTTTCTTGGTTTAAATTTCCCGTTAAGTCATTACCCCCTATCTAATGGATCTTAATAGATGTAATCAGAAATTTAACTACATCAAATATATAACTAATTATATTCATAACATGGTCAAAGCGAACTTTGAATAGAAATTAAAACTAGAATGAATATCCGATATTCCACATTCTTCTTTTCGTTCGTTTCTTTTGAATGGGTATTAAGTATATCCAATTGAGAATTTAAATAAACCATTAGTCAAATTGGGTTAATTCTTAATAGCAAATATCTATTTGGAAAACCATTTCTATTCTTAATCATTAATTTATTAACAAAACCTTGCTTGTGTATCTATTTCTATTGATTTCTGACATAGTGCTTTCTGTTCACCTTAATTATTTTGTTCGATTGTTAAATAATAAACTAACTTATAAATTATTTTATACCTAAACTGGACCTAAAATATACCTTAATTTTCAACTTCTCATTGAAAATCACTTTTTATAAGTAAATGGCTAAAGTCGTGTAATTCAATACAAATGATTCTCTTTTATACCAATATTATTCTTCATAATGCTCATAATTAATTAAACCCGAATATCCTTATTTCCGCATAAAACTGCTGATTTGATCGCAATTACCAACTTGACCATTTTTGTTAATAAAGTGAGAAACCCACCTAAATAATAGTTATTATTGGGTTTCCTCACAACCTAAATCTTAGAATCACTATTATCAATTGGTTTGTGCAATATGATCAGATGAATTGGGCAAGACACGTGTTAGAGAAATAAGTATAAATAACAGAGAATATCTATATCTCGAATATATATGACAAATTAAGTCTAAAACGACAAATAAAGATCAATAAGTCAAATTAAGAAGTCAAACCCCATATTCATTCAATCAATTATTTAGAGTATATATTGAATCTACCTTTTCCTCTTTCTGTTATCACTAATTTAGTATTTTGACACTACTCGTTGCAATACTATTCATCATACACTATTCCAAAACATAAATTCACTTTGAACCATTATTAAATTATCTAGCATAATCTCAATATAAACAACCAAACATCAACCTTTGAAACGTTTTAGATGGGGTTGGTTTCTATCTAGTTCTCTAAAAATATATAAAAAAAAATCTTTCACAAACTCTTTACATTCAATTAGTAGAGTTGTGAAATGTGTGAATCATCAAATATGTTGGTAATTGTAAACTACTAATGTATATGTTAATAAACCCCATTGGTTAAATAACGATGATGGATTTTTACAACGTAATTTTTTTGCTTTTGCAACAACGGTTGGTAGCACTTTTGCAACCTTACTCATCTCGTTTGATTCAGAAAAAAATATATTCATCAATCGATAATGTCAGAAGTTAAGAAGAGAAAGATATATTCTTCATCATCTGTCAACGTTGATTATTCGTTAGTAGAATCGGTGAATAAATTACAATCTAGCAATGATCTAGTGTCTGATTTATCCAATTTCATTCCGAATATAAACAAGTTATTACCAATTTGGTCATATTATTCATCAACAAACAATCATTCGAATTTCATTGACGTTACGAATAAATTGGTATTTCTTACTGATAAGTTAATTTTGCATAAGTCTGAGATTCAAAGTCATCATTCTTTAATAGTTGATTTTTTCAAGAATATTGTTCAGAATCATTTGAAATTGATTTATAGAAGTTTGAACAACCTTCGAAATTCAATAACGATACCGATACTAAAATTGATGGTCAATAGTTTAAAATATGATTTCAGTTTATCTAATGAGTATTTGAATAATTTTGATTTCAATTTATCTGTAATACCCAAATTATTGACGCCAAATAAATATGAAATTGAAAATATCAAAGTTGAACTCGGTATTAATTCAATTAGATACTGGTTTTTACAATTTTATTTCACTTTATTATCAACATTTTCATATTTTAATAGATTTGATTATTTAACCAATTATCCAAAGATTATTAAGAATGTTTGGAAATTTATAAATTTAGATTCGATTGAAAGTGTTAAATTTTTAATCAAATTTTTTGATGAAAAGATATTACAAGATCGAAACTATAAGAAATCACAAAAATGTAAGATTTTGAATGAAAATTTCATGTTCAAAGTTCAACCATTGATGTTGAAATTCAATAATAAAGAATCGACATTTTTTCATGACTTTATAATCAAATTAACTACTGATTTCAAATATGGAATTATATTTCCAAATGAGAAATTATGGCAATTGGATTCACAAGGCGGGGTTTTAATTGAAGTCAATAATAAACAATTTACAATCTTCAATAAGTTGATTTATACATTATTAACGAGTTTAAAACCCAATGAATCAAATTTGATTATAAATTTGATAATTCAAATATGTAACTCATGTCAAGAATTGATTCCCGTTTATTTAAATTGGTTAGTTCAACATGGAGGTGGATACCATGATCCTTCGTTAACGTCATGGTGGATTTCATATACTTTATTATACACAAATTTGTTACAGATTGAGTTACCTAAATTTCAAAATGTGGAATTTTTGAAATTTGATTATAAATTAATTGATGAATTTATAATATTTGCACCATTATCAAAATCAATATTGACTCAAGGATTGAGTGAAAAGCAACCAAAATTAATTAATCAATTAACATTACAATTGATACTTTTGATATTAAATAGATTAGAAAAAGTTATCAATTTAATTCAATCAAGACAAGAATTAATTGATCTTGTATTTAATCAATTACCAGATATAAATTCAATTTATCAATGTTTAAATTTAAATTCAAACAGTTCAAAGTTGATAGAATTAACAAGTTTGGATATAATTTCAAAATATGAAGAATTTATGTCATTTAGTAATAATTCATCAATTAATAAACTTATTTCAAATGGAATTGAATCAATTACAAACAATATAGATAAACTTAATAAATTGGATTTGATATATTTAAATTTTTATCTAAAGATTCAAAATCAAGATCATTTCAAATGGTGGAATAAATTGAATAATTCAAATAATTCCTTCTTCACAATCTTGATTAAATTGGGAATGAAAAGTGATGACAAGGTATTGAAAATGAGAATCTATAACTTGTTAAATAAATTATGTATTGATAAAATGTTATTCAATGAAAACTTATTAATTACATTGATAATGGCGTTAATTTATACAAATGAGTTTAATGATAAAATTGGTAATTTATTAGATGAGACTATTTCAAGATGTATACGAACACCATATAAATATTTAGATATTTCACATAATTTATATAATGACACAAGTATATTTATAATTTGTTTAATTGAACAATTTAAATTCATAAAGTCGGAAAATTTTGAAAATGAATGGTTGAATAAATTTTTAAGATATTGTATTTTATTTGGTGAAGATCAAGATTCAATTGTAAATTTAACAAAGAATGAATTAAAACTAAATTTGGAAAATAAAATAGATACCAAGAAAGATTATTCAATAATGGAAATCATTTATACTTATTCAATTGATGATATAATTAAGAATACTAATATATTTGAAAAAAAAGTCATTACATCCGAATTAGATTATTTATCAATATTATATCTAATTAATAATGTTAAAGACGAAACTAAATTGAAACAAATTCTATTTGAAAAATTGTACAATTATTTAATGTCATCGTCGGATCAACGAATTATTGATTATTTCACAAGTGGGAAAGTATGGAAAAATTTGATTAATTCACCAAATTGTTTATATTTCTATAATGAAATTTTATCAAATTTGCCAAATATAAACATCAAATCATTGGGTGAATATATTTCCAACCATTTTAAAAAGGAGTATAATCAATTACTTTGGATCTTAAATGAAGATCAACTCCAAGGATTATTAGATCAAGATGAATTTATACCTATTGTTTCACAATGTATTAATAAAAAAGTTTCAATTAATTTAAAAACATTTTATAAAATTTATAAATGTGAGGGAAATGAAGAAAGAAGAAATCAAATATTAATTCAATTAATTGATCAAGATTTAATTACATTTAATCAAATTGAATTGAATGAATTTATCGATACTTTAAACTCGAATGATTACTTTTTAATTCCTTATATTATTAATAAATTTCAATTCATAATTCCAACTTTATTGTCAAAGGATATAAAAGATGATTATTTAAATATACTAATTGTTTATTCGATGATCAAAAATGAATTACAAGTTCCAAATGATTATTTTTCAAATGTAAATCAAATATTAATAAACAAAATAAGGGAGAATGATTTTGAAAAGATCAAATGGAATCAAATTCTAACAATTTTGAATCAGGCAAATCCTTCAATTGAAATTTGTCAATTGATATTATCATATATTCAATTTAAACAAAGCTTAATACCTGAATTTATAAAATTTATATCAAATTTTGAAATTTTCCCACAATTATCAATATGGTTACATCAATGTATGTTGTATATTACAAAAAAAATTGTTGAAACAAGTTCAACTTGTTCACTTTCATTAAATTTCTTGCAATTTTTACAATCCGTATCTGATTACATATTGGATGTTAATATTTGGAATATAGTACCTTCAACGATATTAAATAGTCAAATTGAAGGTATATTTCAAAGTGAATGGTTATTAATAAATTCAGATATACTTAAATATTTAACTAAATTGATTATAATTTCATCAAAGTCGAAAATTGAATATTTAAAATTATTTCAAATCTTGATCAATTTACCAATTTTACAAGATTTCCCAAATGAAGAAAATAAAGAAATTAGATATTATACCAGTGTCATGATTTATTTATTATTCAATTTTGATCATTCTAAATTATCAACATTTCCAACCATGATGAATTTAATTGAAAAATATCTAGGTAGTAATCGATTTGAAGATTTATTAATTAAGAATATCTTGATTAAAATTGAATCCAAAATTAATATATCTTGGGTTTCAAAGGTGTCAAATTGGGAATTTGTCCAAGTTAATGAATTTGAAAATGAATTAATTGGTAAAGATAGATTAATTAAGAAGAAGATGAAGAATAATAATAATGACTATACGATATTTTTAAATAAAGAAATGTGTTTAAACACATTAAATTCAATACAATATGAAGAAACAAATTTAAATAAAAAGGGTAAAGAATTATGGCAACAATTTGAACAAATGAATCAATTGAATGACTTACAAAATGTTGACAAATTATCATACGATTTAGAATTCCTTTTAATGATAATATTAAATAATCAAGAATTATTATCACAACAACAAGAAGAGGGATATGTATTCAATATAAAGAATTTAATTGATAATGGCTTTTTACAAGTGATTGTAACAAATTTAGATAATCGAAAATATAAACCAATTATGAAAATCATCTTGAATAAAATTTTAAACTCAATTGATGATGATGGGAAAAATTCTTCATTTAAAGATCAACAGATATTTAAAATCTTCACATCTATAATTTTATACAATATAGAAAAAGAATTGCCCAAAATGATTTATTTCTTTTATGGACAATTGATTCCAATTTTAGCAAATCCTGGCCATTTCTTATATGAAAAATGTTACAAATTTGTATTATCACATCCTAATATGTCAACGTGGGAATTACCATTGTATAAAACAATAATCAATCCCGATGATAACAGTAATGAATGGTATTATAGGGAATTAAATTGGTTAATTGAAAATTTAATCAATGGTTTACAATCATTGGATGATTTAAATATATTACGAAAAGAAATTATAGAATTTGTGTTAAATTTGTTGAATTCAAATTATATAAATCCAAAATTACAATTATCAATATTGAAATTATTATATAAAATACAGTCAATAGATCAAGGTTCGGATTTATTAATTACAAGATGTGGTATTTTATCAAATTTGGATATTTTAACTAATCAATTGAATGAAACTGTGGTCGATGAACAAATTAAATTGAATATGAATGAATTATTAACGAGGTTTAAATTAAGCATAGGAGAAAGTAAAAGGGTCAATGATTGGACAAATTATAATTTGAATCATACATTAATTAAATTGAACAAGAAATTGAATGAATAAAACAAAAACTTGTTGTTTCAAGTGAGAATTTTAAAATCAATGAATTTTGAATCCAATATTTATATAGCTTTTAATGAATATTTCCAAAACTCTAGTATTATATTATTTCTAATGAATATTCAAGTTTTACTATTTTTAAAGAATCTATATTTAAAGAAGGTTGTCTATTTCCAAAACTCTAGTATTATATGAATGTTTCCAAACTGGAACTTTGCGATCTCTTATGATCCATAAGAGATTATCTCAAATTATTATTGCAAAGAGCGATAGATAAGATAGATTGGAATTATTTGTCGGGTTGCTATTTTGAGACTAATTTATGATTTTTAGTCCAATTTTGAAATCTCGTCTTTTTGTCTAATTTTTCAGGTCCGCCTTGAACAATAAAATATAAACATATAAAAGACATGATAAATTACGAACAAAAAAGTTTGTAATTATAAACTCTCATTTGACTATTCATATTGCTTTGATGTATAAAATACGTTGTAATTTATGTGGTAGATATTTTTACGGTACTGATGAATACGTTGCTCATCATGTTGGTGATCATAAACATGAAAATAAAAGTTATACATATGAACCACTATAGCAAGGTATCTTGAAGGTTGTTCCGCTGGTGTATATATTAGACGTGAAATATGTATATTTGAAATAAACGGTTTCAGTGTTAAACGTTCATTGTTAATTTCTCTTTGTTAGGATAAGATATAGAATTGGTTGAAGTTTTGGTAAATGCAACCTTGACTTCTCAGGATTGTGATACATATGAATTTAAGTAATTATAAAACATTCATTGTATTTATGATTGCTGTCTTGTCCCCCCCCAGAATGGTCAAGAAGACATCAGCTGGTGTGTAATTATTATTATAAATAAGGATTGGATTTCCATTGTGGATTGTGTTGGAATTTAACAATCAACAAGCGACTAGAGCTAGAGTTTAGTATTTGTAATTATTACGCCCTCTTTTTAAAATTTATCATTTATCAACTAGTTACTGCCTCGGATCTATTTATTATCTGCATCAATCTATAACGAGCCTCATTGACAAATTAGTAATTATTTACACTAATAACGACCACGTGATTATAACCCTTGGTAAAATGCAAGATTTGGCTTTTTACGAGATTGTTTACAGCCACGATTTCCGAGCGGAATAATTAATCAAGTTTTAGAAACAACATTTGCGATAAAACCTATTTTCAAAGACTCTGAGTCTATAATTCAGTCATGTTTTTGAAATTTGAACATTCTTTATATCAAAAAAACAAAGAAGAACACGAAAAATAAATGATAGAAAAACAATGAAATTATTAATCTCAACTGTGACTGTGGTGGGGTTTTCTGTAGAGTTTGTATTGTTAAAACCTATATATTCCGAGTGTCTTTATTACAACCATTTGAATATAATTTCGTGCCTTTGGTTTATCCATCAGCCACATGGTAAGAGATCTTATCAATCTAGTTGAGAAATCATATTTTTTTCTAGTACGTGAATATTCTATACTTATTTTATAATATAATCTTAATCGCTTCGTTTAGGGAAACTCGTATTTCTTAACAGTAACCCCCCCCCCTTATCAGATACATGTTTGACCTTTTTGTAATTGATAAAAATTTCGCACTTTAGTAAACTTACAGCGTTTTATACGGAATAGATACTTTTGAAAAATTTCATTTGACTCGAGATACAATATATTATTCCAGTCTGGTTTTCGGAAGAACGTCAAATTTGTGAACATCTTGATGAGTGATCGATTGGTGAATTTCAATTATATGAAAAACATACTAATTTCTACTACTTTAATTAAATACCGTAAATCTCTCTCATTAATGAAACTCACATACTTTATCAGAGCGATAGAATATATTTATATGCTTGAAATCCTTTACAATGTAAAGTTGATTCATTAACTTCCAAAAAAAATTCTATACGGTGTTATTTCAATGCCTAAAAATATAAACCCTATATTCACTACATCAATAATAATTTTCGACACTTGATATATAGGTATAACTAGGACATCACTGAATACAGAGCTCAACGTAGATTTTTAGCTGCTCCTTATAATAATACTATGATTCTTAATGTATTAGCTGCTACAGCTAAAAGTGCCCGAAAATTAATTTTCTATTACAACTATATAAAGTTTAACCAAAGAGTCAACTTCAACAAAATTCACAATCAACTTATTAATTAATCACGAAATAATAAAACGAAAACAAAAAAAAATAAAACACCTCCATAAATAATTATAAAAAGACAAAAAAACCAATTGAAAATTACCGAAAATTGCAAAAAAAAAAAAAAAAAAAAAAAATACTTCAAACAGCTATTTTAATTACATTACACAAAATCGAACAAAATTAAAAATACGAGATCTAAACAAGAATTGATCAACCACATGAATTACTACGCACTTTTGCACAAGATCTTTATCAATCACCAACCCAACGACCAGATAGTGCACAATACTATACAAGAAATAAGACAGGAAAATTCATGGATTGATTTCATTAATGAAAGGTAAATCTCTCTAGTCACTCTAGTCATGATGATATATAATAGTAGTTAGAACAATAATATAAAATATATTCGATTCCTCGGTTAAGGTAGTCGTTAATAGTTGTGGATCGTTGTGAAGAAATTGAAGTTTCTGGACCAAACCTTGTAGTTTAAGTGACCACTGAGAACTCCCCTTTTGTGGATGGCGGGCAAGTTTATATCGAGGCTCGTAACCTCTTGGATTGATTTCATTAATGAAAGGTAAATCTCTCTAGGAACTCTAGGTATGATGATAAAAATAAACACATGGAACAAAAGATACAATTTCTTGAAGGTAACCAAAAATCAACCCAACTATTACATGACGATGCACAACAATTATCAAGATTTAGCCAGGCTACCAAAAAAGAAAATTAACTTAGCTAAAGATAGAGTGGAACAAATACATAAAGATACAAGTCGAGTCTTGGATTGATTTCATTAATAAAAGGTAAATCTCTCTAGTCACTCTAGTCATGATGATAAAAATAAACACATGGAACAAAAGATACAATTTCTTGAAGGTAACCAAAAATCAACCCAACTATTACATGACGATGCACAACAATTATCAAGATTTAGTCAGGCTACCAAAAAAGAAAATTAACTTGGCTAAAGATAGAGTGGAACAAATACATAAAGATACAAGTCGAGTCTTGGATTGATTTCATTAATAAAAGGTAGATCTCTCTAGTCACTCTAGTCATGATCATATAAAATAGTAGTTAGAACAATAATATAAAATATATTCGATGATTATAAATATACAATTCTATTTACTAGTATTTATATACTAAATATAATTAGTAATTGTAATGATCACTCATAATAATTACTCATAATCTTAGTCAGCAACTTGCAACATCGAGCTGCTCAACGAACAAGAATAAATACATAAACAGCACAACAAAGAATGGCACAAGAATTGAATATCAAACATAGCCAAATTCAAAACTTAACTGAAAAAAGCGAAAAACCGCAGCAATTGAATCAAAGTGAAATACTTATTTGGCAAATGACGCAAGAACTGAAGCTACAGCAAGTGCAGATATATTTGAAAAATTTGCATCAACAGTAAAGAAACAAGCAAGCGCCGCTCCAGATGACTATTAAGGTAACAAAGAAATTGAACATAAATTAGATGAATTTCATGCCTTTGCAGTATCAATATTAAATTCTCACTGTTGATGCAAATTTTTTAAAATGTATCAGCACTTGCTTTATTAACCTGCAGTGTAGCTTCAGTTCTTGCTTTATTTTGCCAAATGAGCATTTCTCTTTGATTACATTGCTGCGGCTTCCACCTTTTCAGTTAAGTTTTGAATTTGGCTAATACGCGTAAAGTACCCGAAGTTCAAACTATCAATAGTGTTAGGTTTTCCATATCAAAATTCATCTACATATACGTACAGAATTTAATTCACGGAATAGAAATTATCAAAAAAAAAAAAGTGCAGATGGTAGCGTCTCTCTTTCTCCTTCTTTTGTACAAAAAAAAAAAAAAAAAAAAAAAAAAGTCAAATCTCATCTCATACATAATTTCGTTATTTCGTCATGATTAGAACAATAAAGCCAAAGAATGCACGTTCGAAGAGAGCGTTAGCCAAGAAGGAGTCCAAGTTAATAGAGAATACCAAATCTGCATTATTTGTTCCTGGTTCAACAGGCAATAAACTTTTACACGATGCAATGTGTGATTTAATGGCTTTAAAGAAACCATTTGCTAAAAAATTTACCAAAAAAAATGAAATTCGACCATTTGAAGATCCAAGTGGATTAGAATTTTTTTCAGAAAAGAATGATTCATCTTTAATGGTATTTTCAACCCATAATAAGAAAAGACCAAATACGTTAATTTTCACAAGATTTTTCAATTTTAAAATCTTTGATATGATCGAATTATCAATATTGAATCATAAATTATTACAAGAGTTTAAGAAAATGACATTCACAATAGGTTTAAAACCCATGTTTGTATTCAATGGACCATTATTTGACTCGCATCCAACTTATCAACATTTAAAATCGTTATTTTTAGATTTTTATCATGGTGAAGAAACTGATTTACAAGATGTTGCAGGGTTACAATACGTTATATCTTTAAGTACTGGCGAATTAGAAGATGTGAATAATGATAAAAACTTACCGTTACTTTATTTCAGAGTATATAAATTGAAATCTTTTAGATCTGGACAAAAATTACCAAGAATTGAATTGGACGAAATTGGACCAAGATTTGATTTTAAAATAGGTAGAAGAATTTCGCCTGCTCCAGAAGTTGAGAAAGAAGCTTATAGAAAACCAAAACAATTACAGCCAAAAGAAAAGAAGAATGTCTCAACTGATTTTATGGGTGATAAAGTTGCTCAAATCCATGTTGGAAAACAAGATTTGGGTAAATTACAAACAAGAAAAATGAAAGGTTTAAAAGAGAAATATGATCAAATAAGTGATGATGATGAAGATGTGTATGTGTCTGAAGAAGAATACTTTGCTGATGAAGTAGAAGAGCCAGAGACAAAAAGACAAAGGAAATAGTAAACTTTATATATGTGTATTTGGTAGCTCACACTCGCGTAATATTTTTTTTTTTTGTTTTTTTTTTTTTTTTTTTCTAAAATTTTCTTTCCATCACCAAACAAAATAATTATACAAACTTACAACCAATGTCAATATTCAAACCTAGGAGTAATATAACACCAGTGAATGGTGGTAACGATACAAAGGGTTTAGATTCTTCTAACAAATCTTGTGAATTGACGAGGAATGAATATTATTGTATGAGCAAACTACCTGGTCTACCATCAATATTCAAATCACAACAATTTTCAAATGGATATTCGGATTCATTATCAAATTATTCCTTGGTGATCAATGAACAATCGATATATGTATGGGACTATACATCGTCTGATCAATCTCCATTGGCTATACAATTTCCAATTGAGAAAGATTTCCAATTACCCATGGCTATTTTAACAAGACCCACGAATGGTATTGGCCAGGATCCTGGGTTAATTATACTCGATTCAATAAATGGGTTGATCAAGTTTTATGAAAGTGTCCAACATGCGCCTACGCTAGGCTTGATTAATGATAAGTCCTTAGAAATGAAATTGAATTTGAAAAAAAATGAAATTATAACTATTGTCGAAAATGTTGAACCTTGTGGTATAATAATTTCAACTTCTTTTCAAAGGTGTATATTAATCACACTCAGAGATCTTAAAAATAAACCTCATTTATCAACTGTTGAATTATTATCAAATAACAATGGATTGTTTGGTAATTTTTTTAAAACTTCAAATAATGAAATTGTATCAATTAGACTGGGAGAAATTTCTCAAAACGTGCAACAAATTTTAATATTGGATTCAATTGGAAATTTCCACCTATTTACCTATAATTTGATATCGTCAATTATTGAATTCAAAAAATCTTTTAAACAATTGATATATATTGATATTGATGGATATCCAAGTTCAAATAATGAAATTAGATATTTAGATATTTGGAAATTGGAAAATTATAAAAATGTTTATCTTTCATTATGTCAAATCAATAATCGAGAATTATTTTTAGTTAGTTTAAAAATTGATAAATCTGGTGTATTACTTTATGGTTCGCATAGATTAAAGACTCGTGTTAATAATAGTAATTCAAAACCGAAATTATATTTACCAAAGCCTTCAAAAACTGCATTTATAATTATTGATAATTCGATAATTTTAACCGATTTAAATACCTCGTATATTGAATCGCAAAATACTTTCACCTATTATAAACCAAGATGGGAAGATGTGATTAAATTGAAATCCTCAGTTGAAATAATTGGAAGTGGATACGAAAATCAATCAAATAGTGAAAATCCTTCGATTATATTGATGACGAATAATTTTGGAATTTTGAAATTAGAAAAATTTCCTAATAATAATAATAATGAAAATGAGAATAATGATATTAATGATCCAATGTTAATTGTTAAATCTCATATTGAACAAGGGATATTTTATTCAAATTCTTTAGAAATTGATTTCGATTTGTCTCAAAACTTTGATACTCAAATAATACTTAAAGCAATTGAATTAATAAATTTTGAAATTTTAAATTCAAAAAGTAATTATTTGCCTAAAAAATTAACAATAACTGATTTAACAAATTTAAAAGTTAAATTATTTAAAAAATTAATTGATTATATATTAAGAAATTTTAAAAATTTATCAATAATTATACCTAATATAGTTGAAAGTTTAGAAAAATCAAATGTTGGATTAAATTTATGGAAATTTATCGATGGGAAATATGAAAATTTATTTCAAAAAGTTGAACCAAATTTGAAAACATTTTTCATTGAAGGCTTATCAAACATAAATCCAATTTTAGTTAAATTTATCAATCAAGAGGAAGAAGGAAATAATATTCCTCTAATACCATTATTTGTTACTACTTTGTATCATGGAATTTATGTAAATGACATTGAATATAATAATAATAATAACAATCAAGACAAATCATGGATTTTCGAAACTGATTTGTTAATGAAAATTGAATCCATTTTTTCAAGAGAATATAGTAGTAATAATGAGAAGAATTCGATAAATCAAGATGCTTATTATATAATTGAAACATTATATTATTTCACAAATAACGCTATTTCATATATGAAAAGCATTAATGATTCAAAGTTAAAACAATACGTTTCATGGTATAATCAACGTAAACAAGTTTGGATCGATATATTATTAAATATAAATTATGAAGATGAAGCAATTGACATATGTGAAAAGTATCATGATTTCATATCGTTAGCAAAAATTTTACAAATACAAAGAGATAATGATAATCTAGTAAATTATGGAAAATATTTTGATCATTTTGGTTATGAATTTGCTAAAAATTTATATGATTATTATTTAAAAAATGATAAAATTCAAAATTTAATTCTTGATTTCACAAATTATAAACAATATTTATTACAATGGTTTGAAGAGAATCCCAAGAAAACGAGTAAAATATCCTGGATTAGATATTTATTAGATGAGAATTTCATTGAAGCTTCAAATTCATTAATTTTAAATGCTGAATCAAAAGATATATTATCAAATCAACAATTGAAATATTCATTAGCCAAATTATCATGCATAGCTGGGGGTGATGAAGAAATTGAAGATTTGAATAAAGAATTGAAATTGATAAAATATCAAAATTTAATCAAACAAAAAATTGGAAATACTTTATCAATTATAAAACAAGATTTCTTTATTAAAAATTATTTAACTATAAAAGATGATAAGCTTGTTGAATCTTTTTTTTCAACATTTATTCAAGATTACCAATTGACACCAAGTGAATTAATCAATTTATTGACATTTTTCAAATCAAATTTAATTGATAATTTAAATGGCAAATATGCAATTGAAATTGCGAAATTAATACCAAATGAGAATCAATCGAAATATTATATGAAAATAATATTCCTTAGAATGTTAACTATTGGAAATGAACAAGAAGATGATGAGATTTATAAAATTCGTGGGAACGATGATATAATAAGAGAAAATATTGAAAAAACTTGTTTATATAAATCATTGATTGATAATGATTTAGATACAATTGAGTTTTTCAATTCATTTGTATCAAAACCTAAATTAAATGATGATTATGAATTAAATTTCACAATAAGAGAGTTTAATAAAGATTTGGTGAAAAAGTTGAATGAAAAGTTGAAAAATGATAAATTTAAATCATGGGTCGAATCAGTGATAGCACATGTTAAATTTAAACAAAGTTATTAGTATATAAAAGAGAAAATAAGAAAATCTTGTTTATATAGATTGATATCTAGATTCAATTGTTTCAATTCATATAACTAAATTTCACAGAGTTTAATAAAGATTTGGTGAAAATGTTGAAAGAAAAGTTGAAAAATGATAAATTTAAATCATGTGTTGAATCAGTGATTAAACATGTTAAATTTATTGGTAAATATAAAAGACAAAGGATTGCAAAGGATTCCCTGTTATCTTGTATTTTGTTTGATACATCTTGATGATCTCTTGGATAAAGCTTCTCTTTAATGTATGACATGTTGATTCTTTCTTTCTTGTGATATTGATGTTGAATTACCTTTGCATGTAATTTCTATCATATATTGAGTTTATCAGCTTCGACGAATTCTGTATACTACTCAGTGAGCAACACTTTATCTATCAATCTTCTTCAACTGCAAAACTATTCACGAATTACCTCGAATGTGAAGTCTTATTCATTAATCTTATTCTAATTTATCTTCTTCTTCTTCTTCTTCTTCTTCTTCTTCTTCTTCTTCTTCTTCTTCGTCTACTTCTTCCTCGTCTTCTTCTTTATCTTTGTTCAAATTTATTCGTATCAAGGTTTCAGGATACATTACTTCCTCTTCTTTAATATCACTCTGCTGAGTTTTCAATAACCCCAAACTTGCTAATTGGATATTTTGAATTACATTTTGCCAATTTGATAAAACGATAGCTACGGAGTTTGTTCCATCTTTAATAGTATTCAAATTGTTACTAATTGATTCTAATTCAACAAGCAACCCATCAGTCAATGTCTTAAATTCTCTTAATAGTTCTAAGTTCGTTCTTTTGTCGGAAATCTTTTGGTAGATTGTACTTGACTTTGACATTTTGATGACAAAAGAAAAAAATATTTTGTTTTGTTTTGTTTTGTTTTTGTTTACATTTCATCATCAAACAATTTTTAATTCATCATGGCACGAAACTCAGAGTTACCAGATGAGAATAATAGGAATAGGAGAATAAGCTTCTACTCTACGTCTTCTGGTAGATCCGATCCAGATGTTCAATTGGATAACTACAAAGAACAGAATAGAATATTGGCTAAACGGATTTTAAACTATTCAATGAAGGTTACACAGTTGGAGAATAAGAATAACCAATTGATTAATGAAAATAAATTATTGTTGTTGAAATTGAAACAAAATGACGGTCAAAGGTTTAAAAATGAATTGATATCTCAAATCGAATCAAATTTTAAAAATCTAATAATGAAACTTAAACAAGATGGAATGGATGAGAATTATAACGATGAGATTCCGCAATACTTTACAAAATATTCAAATTCTGAAACTGGTCAAATTTCAACTATTTTAGAACAAGATGATCTGAAAGATATCTCACTGAAAGATATTCAGGAAGATATCTCAAAGAAAGATGTGTCACAAGATGTCTCACAAGATGTGTCACAAGTTACCTCACTACCTCATGATCAAACTTTCTCCACTGGTAATCTAAATATCACAACCACCACAATCACTAATGAATCAAAAGATGTCATTGAAATAAACTCATCGATTTCAAATAGACAACAGGAACCAAATAACAACGATTCTCAAAGTTTTCAAACCCCAACTGAAACTCAAACTTTATTTGTAACTCTAAAATTACCAAAACAAACAAATAAATCTAAACAAATTGAGGTCTTCCAAGATTTACCTTCTTCGATTTGTGATGAAAATGTGACTGGTAGAAGATCGTCGCGTATTAAAAAAGAAGTCAATTATAAACCATTATCAATGAGAGCTAAAATGAGAAGAGAATCAATAAAAATGTTAGACGCGGTTGGTGATAACGTCTTGATCAACTATACAATCGATCAACATCAAAAAAAGACAAAAGAGTTGTCAACGAAAAGAAAACCATTGGGAACTATAAATAACAATACAACAAAGTTAATCAAAAAGAAACGTCAAACAATGGATCCATTCAATGATTTATCAATATTTGATTTCCAAAATGAAACCAACAAATCTAATAAAAATCGTAGATATACTAATCTTTAATATCATACACTCATTTTCATTTTTATTGGAGGATAAGGTTCATATTCTAATATTTCAAAATCTTCAAACTCAAAATCATCAATTGATTTGATTTGATCCTTTCTTGATTCTTTGATTATCAATTTTGGAAATGATTTAGGTATTCTTGTAAATTGTTCTTTCAAAGCATCAATATGATCTAAATATACATGTGCGTCACCCATTGTATGTATAAATTCTCCACAATCCATATCTACTATATGCGCAATCATTTTTGTTAACAAAGCATATGAAGGAATATTAAAAGGTACACCTAATCCCATATCACACGATCTCTGATACAATAAACATGATAATTTTGGTCTTTTATTTTTTTCATCTTTTGGAAAATTAACGTAAAATTGACAAAATACATGACATGGAGGTAACGCCATTTTTGGAAAATCTGGTGGATTCCATGCTGACATTATAATTCTACGATCATAAGGGTTTGTTTTTAATTTCTTTATGATATCTGACAATTGATCAAACCCTTGATTTTCGTAATTTGTATCACAATCTTTATACTCAGCGCCAAAATGTCTCCATTGAAACCCATAAACTGGACCTAAATCACCTTCTTTACGATGAGTTAATCCCAAATTGTCTAAATATTCTCTACTTCCATTACCTTCCCATATCTTGACCCCCTTTGCACTCAACAATTTAGCATCGGTTGACCCTGCTATAAACCATAATAATTCGTGTATAATCCCTTTAGAAAACACTTTTTTCGTGGTCAATAATGGGAATGAATCGTTTGATAAATCAAATCTTAATTGTGGAGGTGCGAATAATGACTTTGTCCCGGTTCCTGTTCTATCTGGACGATGTTCACCTTCGTCTATTATACGTTGACATAAATCTAAATAAGCCTGTTCTGCGCAATTTGGTGATACTGTCATTTCAATATATTAATTTGAAAACAAAAAGAAAAGAATTAATTATATCATTTTACGCGTTTGAATAAAACTGAAAAAAAAAAAAAAAAAAAAAAAAAAAAAAAAAAAAAAAAAAAAAAAAAAGTGTGTGAGGGAGAGCTACCAATTGCAAACACTTTTGTTAGGGGGCGTTTACCCCTTAATTTACTTTCAAATATTCACCACTTTTTCTGTTAAAGGCAATTAAGTATTATACAATGTACGCAATATAAAAGAAAGAATTGAAATTGAAAAAGCCAGTTGGAATAAAGGACAATATAGAAAATATAAAATTTATAGAATATGAATGTGTATCGATAAGTATATATTTCCCATTGAAAATACTTGTAAATTTTGGGCTTTATCTTTCCACAAATGCCAGATAAATAAACAATTCACAATTGAAAGAATCAATCATTATGAAATTGTGAAGAATAGCTTTGATATTAAATTAAATACAATCTAGAAAACAATCATTTTGAAATAAGATATATATAGATTCAATCTTGAAACATTTGCTAGCTAGCTATATATATATATATATATATATAAATAAAAAAACAACAGAAAAATTAGCCATTAACTAAATTGGCATCAACAATTAATTAATAAATAAATCAATCTATTTCTTTTCACCAAAGATAGCATCTGAAGCTTGTTGGACAAATGATTTTTGATTATCCGAAGTAGCATCACCAACCAAAGTATCAACTTTATCAGTAACTTTATCTTTAAATTGTTCTGGGGTTGATTTTTGTGAATCTGGTTTTACTTTTGATTCAATTTTATCGCTAATATCTTTTCTACCAAAGTCTGACATAATGAGTTAATTAATTTGTATTGTAATGAATGGAGACGAAAAAAAAAAAAAGAGAAATAAACTGGGGGGGGATTTCGTTGTCTATTTATACACCGTGATTTGTAAGCAATAAAGAGCAGTGATTAATGTTTATCCCCTTCATTAATAACTGTGAAACGGTATTGTGCAAACGTTAACGGAAATGTGCAATCACGCCGAGTGATGTATAATGACATAATTACATGTTGCCCCTGCTTTGACCAACCACAGATATACATGTGGATACATAGATAGTTGTTAGTATGCTTACACTCTGTTGGTTCATGGAGAGTGGTTGCTAACAATCAGTTACGTAATTATGACCAAGACAATTGTTGCAGAATACACTACCCCTGTATGTACAATCCAACGGTTTTATTATTTTTATCTCTTTGTGTCACCAGTGTTCATAACTATTGCTAACAATTAACTTAATTTGATTATTGCAACTTTCTGTTATATTATGTAATACATGTACTGCGGCTTAGATAAACAGCAAATCGAAATTATCCAACTAACAGTTAACAGTTGCAACAGGCCCTAATACAATGTGTGATGACGATTCTATATTATAAGGGAATCTCTTGCTCACAACCCAATAAATAACCGCTACAACTCTACACAACTCAGTGATAAACAATTGAATCTAGATTTCGTTTCATCGTCAATTATGTGTTATTACAAGTGCCTTAATTGATTAACCTTATTATGACTGTGGTGTATTCGATGGTACTGTGTTGTTGCTAGTAGGCTATGTCCTAAAATGAATGATATATAACACTATATCATGTTTAATAACTTCTTTACAACATCTTTATTCGTTGATATCACAGAGTGCTTTTAAGAACTTGTTCTATAAGATCATAACTTCATATTTATTTACTCTATTTGATCATATTTGCAACCATGACAACCATTTGAACCATTTTGGCTCAACCAATACACAATCGGCATTTGCAATTAATATACTTTCATCATTGTCATTCAAAGGCAATGTCTTTAGTTCACCTTCAATTATAACTTTTCTACCCTTGGCTTGTTTCACTTTTGCTTTCAAAATGACCGTACTGTTTGGAGGAGCTTGATTTTTGAAATTGATAGACAAACTAGCAGTAACACCTTTTTTCGAAGGCAATAATGGAAATCCAGCCGAGCATAATCCTTCATCGATTATAGTGCTCACTATTCCATTATGTATTTGACCATCTTGACTGATCAATTCTTGACCCAAATAATAAAAGCTTGTCAATTCTCCGATTTTGGGATCTAAAAACACAATCGGGTCTATTTCCATCAAATTGGGTCCGAATAATAAACCAGTATTAACATAATTTGTATGGTGTTGATTTGGAAAGGATGTTGAAGAATTATAAAGTATAAAATTTTCATCTTGATTCAATTTTCTAAATTGGTCATTTTGTTCAATTTGCGAAACGATCGACTCATTTATATGGTTAATCTTTTTGTCTTTCAAATGTGTCTTTCTCCAATCTTTTGGAAATATAGCAATACCTAATCCAAATGCAAATAACGGTATTGTCTTTCTAGTTATACTCCTAAACATTTGATAATAATATTTAAGTTAATCTTTTTTTTTTTTTTTTTTTTTTTTTTTTTTGTCCAATAGTTGAATATTCAATGTCTTGTCTTGAATTATTCCAATGTCGCAAAATGATAATATTTTGGAGATGAGAAGATTTTATTTTTTTTTTTTTTTTTTTTTTCTATCAATTTTGCAACAGGTTTATTAATCATAATGGGTAATAAAACTAAAGGTGTTAAACGTTCAAAGTTGAACCATCATGATGATGAAAAGGTTGAATCTAAGAAATTGAAAACTGAAGTTGACCTCGAAGAACATAGTGAAAATGATGACTCAAATGATTCAGTTTCAAGTGAAGATGATTTAGATATGAGTGAATCCGAAGATGAATTAGACCAAGAAGAAGAAGAAGAAGAAGAGAAAGATGATGAAGATGATGATGATGATGATGAAAATGATGATGAAGTTAAGGAGGTCGATCCAAATAAAAAAACATCAAAAGAACAACATTTAGAACAAAAAAAATTATTGAATGAACGTAAATTACAAAGAAAATCTGGTGTTCAAATTCAAAAAATCAAATCTCTTTGGGAAAAATTAAGAGACTCCAATACTTCCAAATCTCAAAAGGATAAATTATGTAATGAAATTTGGGAATTGTCAAAAGATTGTATAAATGATTTAGTTTTGAAACATGATGCGTCAAGGATTGTTCAAACTTTGGTGAAATATTCCAATAAACAACGTAGATCAATAGTTGTTCAATCTTTAAAAGGAACATTTTACCAATTAGCTACATCTGCATATGGGAAGTATTTACTTATAAAATTGTTACATTATGGATCTAAAGAAAGTAGACAATTGATAATTAATGAATTGCATGGTAAATTAAGAAAATTAATGAGACATAGAGAAGGTGCGTATGTTGTTGAAGATTTATTTGTATTATACTCAACAAATGAACAAAAGAGACAAATGATGAGAGAATTTTGGGGTTCTCAATTTGCTTATTTCAAAGATGTTGGAGCTGATAAAACTGTTATTGATATTGTTAATGAAAACAGTGAAAAGAAACAATTAATAATGACAAATTTGTTTAATACTATAAAAGCATCAGTTGAAAAAGGTTCCACTGGTTTTCAAATTTTACACGCTGCAATGAAAGAATATACAAATATTTTAATTCAAGACTTGGATTTAAATGATTCTGCAATTAGAGAATTTATTGATTTGTTATTAGAACAATTTGCTGAATTGGTTCACACCCAAGAAGGTTCAGATGTTGCAAATAAATTAATTTCAATTGCAAATGCAAAGGAAAGAAAAGGGATTATAAAATCTTTGAAATCACATACAAATGAATTAATTAAAAATGAATATGGTAGCTTGGTATTAATAAATTTGTTCATGTGTGTTGATGATACTGTTCTTGTTTTTAAATCCTTTAATGAAATTTTCACCCCTGAAAAATTCCCAATGATAATTCAAGATAAATTTTCAAGAAGACCTATATTATATTTATTTAAAGGTTTAGATGGGAAATATTTCAATCCAATTGTTCAAAAACAATTGCAATTTTATCAAGATTTAGCATATAAGAAAACTTCGAAAAAGGACAAATTGGCAAGAAAAAATGAATTATTAGAAAAATCTTTAATACCAATTTACAATACTTTAATTGAACAATCTCAAGAATCAATGAATAAAGTCTTATCAAATAATATGTCGATACAATTAATTATTGAATTATTATTAACTCCAACTGAAAACAAACAAGTTAATCAAGAATTAAGACCAAAATTGATAGATATTATATTTGAATATACCATAAAGGGAGACATTTTAGAAGATTATCATTTATTAAATAAAACACCATTTATTTCAAGAGGTTTAAAATTATTAATTCAAAGTAATCAATATAAATTTGATAATGAATCAAAAAAATTAATTAAAATTCAAAATAATAATAACATTCAAATTCCAAATTTAGGTGTTGAATTTGCAGAAAGAATTGCAAATGAAATTATTAATTCAAATATTAAAAATTGGATAAGTAATCAACCAGCATTTGTTTTGGTTTCTGTTATTGAAGTTTTAGAATTAAGTAAATCTAAAAAAGTTTTGGATTTGAAAAAACAGTTGAAGAAATGTAAAAAGGAAATGGAGAAATTGGATGATAAAGGTTCTAGATTATTATTAACATTTATATAGAATTAATATTACATAAATTCATCAGCGTCGATTTCTTCATCTTCACTATATGAATTCTCCGATTCGCTAGTTTCATCGGGACTATTATTGAAAATAAATGATCGATGACTCAATTGTCTTTCTATTGAAGTTGTAATATTAATTTTCTCATCTGGTTCATATTCTTCAACACTATTTATACTTTTATCATCATCGTTTTCATCTTCACTTTCATCTTCTTCACTTTCATCTTCTTCATCTTTTATTACAATTGCCTCTTGGTCGTAATCCTTTGGATCAATTCCATATTCTTCAAACCATTCTAATTTTGAGCCACATCTTAAACAAGGCATGTCTTCTGAGCCTAATTTAATTTGATTAAATTTCGTAGCCAAACATACATAACAATAAATATGTCCACAATTTGTAATATACGGGTTTGTAATCGGTCCTAGACTAGGGAAAACTCTACCACCATTTAAACTAGCTCTGTGATTTATATCATGACATATTGCACATTCATTCAATGGTAAACTTGAATATTTTGTAAATCTAGGTTTATCCAATTGGTTGTTTTTACTTAATCCAAATACTTTTCTTAATAATTTGTTAAATTTACGCAATTGTAACAAAGGTAATATAAATACTAAAAATTCCGTCATTACATTCCATACTAGTTGACGATTTTGAAATTCATAATTCACACTTGATCCATTGAATTTTAATAAATCTGAACTTATTGGAGTTTCAATAATATTTAAAACACGGTGGATTAGACTTGGATATTTCCCATTAATTAAAAATATTGTAAAATTAATTAAATTTAGAATTTTAATTGAATTATTCAATTTTGTTAAAATACTTAATCTATTACGTATAATGAAATTCTTAAATCTTGAAACCCCACCTTGATTGCAATCGATATTTCCTTCTTCAACTCTATATAAATAAGTTTCTAGTCTTTGATATAAATAAGTTCCAATTATGACGGTTAATAATAAGACTTTTTTATGTTTAGTGATGATTTTACCAGTTTTAAAGTCTGTTAGCTTTAAATTTAGTAATACAGATCCATAACTAGATCCTTTATTCCATATTGTATACTTGAATATTAGAATATTTAATAATAACGAATAAAATTCTGGATTTGCATTTATGGAAAGTTTATAAATGTAAGAATTTGGATTTGAATGTAGTTGAAAAATAGAACTTATTCGTTCTTTTAGTAAGGATGATAATTCGTTATCTAGAATGCTTGCGTCCAATTGTGAAACTCTAGATGATGGATACAGTATTGGTTGCATATTTGTTGATGATTGATTAATCTTTTTTTTTTTTTAGTTATTTTTTTTTTCTCCACAAATTTGATTTTTGATTTTTCAAAACCCATGGATGTATGAATATGAAACAAAAGTGGAAACACTTAGTAATGCACACATGTAATATACTGGATTGGATGTATGAATATGAAAGACAAAGTTTGATTCCACGGGTGTAATTCGTGATTCCCTACGTTTGTGTTAATTAATAGAAATGTAATAAAGTTGTAGATATTTACATGATTCAACGGGTTTGAGTTACATAATGTCTCGAATTAAACTACTTTTATCTTTTTGCATTGAAATAATGAAAGTAGAAAATTTGTTGGTGAGACAAATTCAATTATCATCAAGATTCAAGTATACATGGCTATATATTTAGCTATAAACCATTTAATAAATAATTTTTATTGATCTCTTGTTGGCAGAGAAAATTACCCGGAGTGTTTTAGATGTATAAATTTTCTTTGAGAAGAAATTCAGAGAGATCCGATTCATCTACATCTGGTAATATTAAGTTTACAATCATACAAGTTGATATGTAAATACACAATTGGTTATATATGTTTTAGTAGTTACTTGTAATTACCAAAAGTAATAATTGCAATAGCAAAACCTGCCACGGTCTTAGCTGAGATTAATATTCTTTTTTTCAATCATTTATCTTTCCTGTTTTTTTTTTTGATTATTGTTTTTATTTCTTAATTAGATCAATATTGTTTTTGTATTGACCGATTGAATAAGTAATGGTTCGTAAATCTTCTTTGACGAGTTCTGTCGTATATTGCTGACTATGAACTCTTTCCTTTCAATAATGACAAAAATAAAACAAAACCCAAATGGCGTTTAACGTTGTTGAACTGGTTCATATTGTATTATTCTAATCTTATTGGAATCCATCTTGACCGTATGTATATAACTCACGTTCAACGTTCAGAGTCAAGTTTCACTTTTCTTCTTGACTTCTTCAAATCTCGTATTTTTTTTTTGTTTATTTTTTTTTTTCTTTTGTATGCAGATAAGAATATTATTAATATTACTCACACATCATCTCTCTCAATAATTGAACATTTATTCCATTCGTTTACTACTCTTCACTATCATCACATCGCACCATTATGGCTATTGAGTTAGAAGAACCAGAATACACCAATGATAACACCCAGGTTTTGAAAGATTTATTTGCTGGTACAATGGGAGGCATTGCACAAGTATTAGTTGGTCAACCATTTGATTGTGTCAAAGTCAGATTACAATCTGCTTCAGAAGGGACATATTCAGGTGCAGGTGACGTGGTTAAACAGTTGATTAAACATGAAGGCATTTCGGGATTTTATAAAGGTACTTTAACCCCCTTGGTTGGTGTTGGAGCTTGTGTATCTGTTCAATTTTCAGTTAATGAGTTCATGAAAAGATATTATAATGGGCAATTAAATGGGAAAGAATTGAATTTGGTTCAATTTTTCAATTGTGGGTTTGTTGCGGGGTTTGCAAATGGGTTTTTAGCGTCACCGATCGAACATATTAGAATTAGATTACAAACGCAAACAAGTGGAACAATTAAACAATTCAACGGACCTTTGGATTGCTTTAAGAAAATATATAATGTAAATGGTTTATCTGGGGTTTATAAAGGGTTGGGTCCGACTTTGATCAGAGAATCTATCGGATTGGGAATTTATTTCGCAACTTATGAAGCATTGATTATGGATCAAATTAATAAATATAAAATCTCAAGACACGATATACCAGCTTGGAAATTATGTTTGTTTGGTGGGTTATCTGGTTACACTCTTTGGATCGGGATATATCCTATAGATGTTATAAAATCAAAATTGCAAACTGATTCATTGAAGAATCCGAAATATAATTCATCAATTTCGGTATTTAAAGATATTTGGAAAGTAAATGGTATAAAGGGTTTTTATAAAGGGTTTATACCTACTATATTAAGAGCTGCTCCTGCTAATGGTGCAACATTCGCGGTATTTGAAATAACAATGAGACTTTTGGGTTAAATAAAGTTTAATTTATTAATATGTAGATTATAGATTCACATTCTCTATGGATAATTCCTATTTGATAGTAAAAAGCTATTTCTAATGATGGTTCTAAATTGACTCAATGACGTACACTGTACTGTCTGGTTTAAAAGACAATATGCCGATGTATTAAAGGTTGATTCTGTTTCATGCTTATCATTTGAATTAGGTTGCGAAAAAAAAAAAAAGATACAATTGTAGAAATTATCACAACAAAAGAAATAGAATGAAAACAATAATAATCTCAGCTACGACTGTGCTAGGTTTTTCTGTAGAGACTAGATAGTTTGTATAGCTTTACCTAATATATACTGTAAAAAAAAAAAAAAATAGATTAAAGAAATAGGTCAAGTTTTGTGAAGAAATTACCACTATATATAAGAGATCTGCGGTGCGTTAAAATTATAAAAAATAATAATTTTGTAAACAGGTCCCCGTGAATGAACGTTGATTATATTACTATTAACAAAATAGAGTCAAGGTTTCTATTTAATTCAATGTATATAGAAATTGATGTAGGATTTGCATTGCAAAAATTTTAGTATAATAATGGTCACATATAAATGTTTTCAAATATGAATTTGTTGTACAACAAGGAAACCGTAAAATATAATTTGTTTAGAGCATTTACAGTTTTTACCTTTAAAAAGTAGATCAATGAAATATAAAACTTTTAAGTTAAGTAAATTATTGTATTGAATTGAATATTGATCCCAGATTGGTTTCAGTTGGTAGCTGTTTCGGAGTACTTGTATCTTTGAACAAAATATAGCTTTCTCGACTTTAATTTCCAAATACACTCATTCACATAAATTATATTTACTATACAATGCATGTAATTATAACTCGGCATGTTATATAGATTGTGTTGTTTTAGTTTGGCATTGGGGACGATTTTTGCTAGGTTGTGTTAATTTAATTCCACTCTCTTCTATTTTTTTTTTCCTGTATATAATAATATCATATTATATGCCATATGCCTGGAAATATTGTATCTTTGATCGAACATACGGCTTTCAATTTTTATTTTCAGATATACTCGTTCCTACAACTTATATTCACTAATATTCAATGTATACAATAAATGTAATTATAATGTTGTATGTCAGAGATTATATTTTTTTAGTTGATGTTGGGACGAGAGCGTGAAATTCATTGATATTTAGTCAGACTAAAAAACAATCTTTTCGTCACACAAAACTGAATGTCGACATTTGGTTTTTACGATATATACTCTGATAAAACACATAATATTTTGAAGAGTATGACAAGATTTTGAAAGTAAATCAAAGAATAACATTGCTGACAAGAATTGATGATTATGACTAAATATTAAATCAAAGAACTCATGTAAACAATGATAGATATAGTGATTATAAAGATCAAATTGTCAATGGGGTGGACAAAAGAGCTAAAAATCATGAAAAGCAACGATAACTATATAGTCTTATAGAGAAGGTGTGGTTTATACCACACTGTGATGTTTTAATATATTGAAAATGATGGTGTTTTCTGAATAATTCGTTGTTTTTTCAATGTTTTTTACTTCACATTTGACCTTGTCTCATACTGAAAACAAAACATGTCTAAAATAGTCAGTATTGACTTTTTTTTATTGCAAAAAATAGCAAAACTATTAACAACCACTTTATATTAACTATTTCGAAATTAATTGGACCTACAATTATTGATATAATGATGGTGGTCAAGTTGGCGATAAATCATAATCAAGTTCACACCCATACATCATATATTAATTCCAACCGAGCACAGCATTATAAATACACAGATCGTTCTTCACACGCCCGCATATGTCGCACGCATGTCGTGCATACTAATGTATGAATGCATGATCTAAATATCAATACTTTTACCACCCTTCGATTTCAGTGCGTTAAAATTACAAAAAATAATAATTTTGTAAACAGGGTCCACACGTTGATTACACAACTATTAACGAAATCGAGGTTTCTATTTATTCAATGTGTGTAGGTTGAAATTGATGTACACAATTGGATAAGAAAATATATTCAAATATATAACAATCGTCACATATAATGGTTTTTTAAAATATGAATGAAGAAACCATAAAATAATTTGTTTAGTCGATACAGCGGAGCTTTCACAGTTTTAAAAAGTAGATCAAGAAAAAACTATTTATGGATGAATCCATGATATATATTTTTTTGTTTTTTTTTTATAAATTTTATAAATGAAATAGAAAAGAAATTGACCAAGATAAACCAAACCGAATCGTCTAACGGATTAACAGCAGTGATTTACATAATAGTACAACTTGAACCGATCCAACCACCACCTGGAAGTTTAACGGCGTTATCTTTAGCACCACCTTTGTTGTTTGAAGCATTGTTTGAAGAAGTTTGAGCAG
>JAJMBM010000071.1:0-43076 GCA_030565325.1 Insectozyma coleopterorum
AACAATGAAAACAATAATAATCTCAGCTACGACTGTGGTAGGTTTTTCTGTAGAGACTAGATAGTTTGTATAGTTTTACCTAATATATACGATAAGAAAAAAATATAATTACTAAAAAAAAAAAACACTAAATTGAAATTCATTAAAAAAACCCCAAAGTAAAAATTGTATCATTATCTGACTCAACCATGAATCTGTCTGATTCTCATCTAATCCATCTGATGATTTTTATTTTATGGTTTGAGGACATTTTTTATAATTTCCATTACTTGCGGTTTTGGTAAAATTCAAATAACGATAAACACTAAATTTATTCAACAATAAGCTTGGGAAGGACTTTTATAGACTAATTATTCCGTAAAGTTCTGCCAAAGAATGTGCCATAATGAAAGAACAAAATAAGTAAATTACGACAAACCAAAAAGAAGGTATGTGTATTAGTTAATTATTTCCGTTCACTCAATTGTCTAAATATTATTGTTTCCTACAATTATTGTTGCCTTTATATTCTACATATATACTTCAGCAAAAGAATATTTTTACAGATATTATCTCTTTTATATATTTTTTTTCAAACCAAATTCGAACAGTCTTTCATCTTAATCAGTGACACCTATTAGAAATGAGAATATTATCAGATAAAAATGTTCAGCGCTTGCAAATAATAGATCAAAAGAAGCAGAAAATTGATGAATATATGAAAGATTTACAAAGGTATTTTGAAGATGATCTTGAAAATTTAGAAACATTGGTATCTGCTATTAAAAAACAAGTATATGTAATTAAATTTGGGATTCTTAAACTTCCAGAAGATATTCTTGAAAACATTTTAGGTTATCTTAATCAATTTGACAAAGTTCGCTTAGCGTTAACACATCGAAGATTTAGTGACTTTGTTAATAAATCACTTTGGAAATCACTTTATGTTTATGATGATAAAACAAATGGTCAATATGTAGTACCTAAATATTATAATGGCCTCAGTACTTATCTAAAGTCAACAATTGTAAAATACAGTCTATTCATGAATTTGTTCAATAATAATGGTGTTCGATTTAAAAAGATTGAAAATATTGCATTCGCAGTTATGGTACCAACAGATGTTTTAGAATCATTTGCAACTGGATCCAACTGTAATTTTTTATTTTATTATAAATATAGCGTGAAAACTGCATTAATTGAGAAATACAAGGATAGAATATTATGTCATAAATATAACTCGAACTTGTTTGATAGTACAGAAGAGTTTAATCAACGGTCAAACAGGCTCGTTATGAATTGGGAACAACCATTGAACCCGTCAACTAGATTTGATGTACTGGAATTGAGTATTCAGCTAGATTATCCCCTTCGTCCCGAACATTTAAGTGATGTTGATCTTAGCAAAATTACAAGTTTGAGGGTGACTAGGGATCAAGAAATTTTACGGACTTCGGCAAAATATTTGACAAGATCATTGACAGGATTAAAGCATCTTGACTTTAACACAAATGTGTATACATTATGTGCGTTTATGATGTTGTTAAAGAAGAATACTTTGGTGTCCACTAATATTGCCTCTTTTAAACAAATAAACATATTTAAACAAAACGGTTCAAATGGATCAAGGCCATCTCAACGAAGTGATATACTGCCACAGGATTATGTAACTTTAAACTCATTAGAACATCATGAACATTCATTACAGTGTTTAAAAGTTCAAGAACCAAAAGAAAACAGGTTACTTGCTAAAAAGAATATACATGCACCGTGGTTGACCTTAAACTGGAATTTAATTGACTTTAATAATTTGTACAAAATTCAACACATTATCGATGGAAATGCTGTGTTCATTGTTGATAAATCTTCAAATACAACGCAATTCACCGAAGTTGACTATAATTAAAACCTATAAAAAATTTCATTAACGTCAGATAAACTAGAAATCTTAATTGAACTTATCTAGGGTTTAAATCCTTTCAAAATTTGGCTTAGATAATAAATTCGGTCTTAGGACAAGTTTCTTTAGTAAGATATATAATAATATACATATGAATGTGCTAATATTATTTGCTTTATATAATATACACCTGAATAAGTTAATAATTTGCAATAACAAATATCAAATTTCAGATTGTGAAACTTGTACCATAGTAGGTAAATATACCTGTTTTATGATGGTTATCATTGGAATATTGTATAAGTTTACATGTATGATGTGAAGCATCGTAATTGATTATAGTAGTAGCTCAATGTTGCAAGTTGCTGACTAAGATTATGAGTAATTATTATGAGTAATGATTATGAGTAATAATTATGAGTAATCATATTATGAGTAATCATTACAATTACTAATTATATTTAGTATATAAATACTAGTAAATAGAATTGTATATTTATAATTATCGAATATATTTTATATTATTGTTCTAACTACTGTTTTATATTATCATGACTAGAGTGACTAGAGTGATCTACCTTTCATTAATGAAATCAATTCAAGACTCAATTGGATTCATTGTATCAAGAAATGTTTACATTATCTTTTATGACAACAGAGTCTTGGTTCAATAATTCAATTCTAGTTTATTAATTTTGTCGAATCTTTTTCGCAACCAGTTTTGTATTTTTTTTTTTTTTGTTTTCTTAGATTTTTTACACAATAATTATTACCTATTCTTGTTAATGGAACAAACTTCAGAAAGAAAGCAGAAAATTGATAGATATATGAAAGAATTACAAGGGTATTTTGAAGATGACCTTGAGAATTTAGAAACCTTAGTATCTGCTATTAAAAGACAAGTATATGCATTTAAATTTGGGATTCTTAAACTTCCAGACGAGATTCTTGAAAAAATTTTAGGTTATCTTAATCAATTTGACAAAGTTCGCTTAGCGTTAACACATCGAAGATTTAGTGACCTTGTTAATAAATCACTTTGGAAATCACTTTATGTTTATGATGATAAAACCAATGGTCAATATGTAGTGCCTAAATATTACAATGGCCTCAGTACTTATCTAAAGTCAACAATTGTAAAACACAGTCTATTCATGGATTTGTTCAGTAATAGTGGTGTTCAATTTAAAAAGATTGAAGAGATCGAATTCACAGGTTTTGTATTAATGTTTATTTTAGAATCATTTGCAACTAGATCCAACTGTAAATTTTTACTTCATGGTATAGATGGCGTGGAAATTGCATTTATTGAGAAATACAAGGATAGAATATTATGTCATAAATATAACTCCAAGTTGTTTGATAGTGAAGAAGAGTTTAATCAACGGTCAAACAGGCTCGTTATGGATTGGGAACAACCATTGAAACCGTCAACTAGATTTGATGTACTGGAATTGAGTATTCGGCTAAATTATCCCCTTCGTCCCGAACATTTATGTGACGTTGATCTTAGCAAAGTTACAAGTTTGAGCGTGAGTAATGATCATTCAATTTTACGAACTTCGGCAAATTCTTTGACAAGATCATTGATAGGATTGAAGCATCTTGACTTTAACACAAATGTGTATACATTATGTGCATTTATGATGTTGCTAAAGAAGGATACTTTGGTGTCCACTAATATAGCCTCTTTTAAACAAATAGATGTATTTAAAGGAAGAAGTTCTGTTGGATTATTTCAACAGTGTAATCTACTGCCCCAGGATTGTGTAACTTTGAATTCATTATATCATCATCAAAATTCATTACAGTGTTTAAAAGCTCAAGAACCAGATGATAATAGATCACTTGTTAAAAGGATTAACAATACACTGTGGAAGACCTTTAATTGGGACTTAATTAACTTTACGTATTTGCACGGGATCCAACACATTATCGATGGAAATACTGTGTTCAATGTTAATAGCTCTTCTTTTTCAACTAAATTTACTGAAATTGAATATAATTAAAAACTACAAGCTATTTGGAAATAACCAACATTCTCAAGCTAGATTTGATATTAGATCAATCATCACAAACATTAAGTTCAACATCCAACACTACTCAATTACAGACTGTTTCTTGATAGTAATCTGTCAACTCTGGAGACGGACGACGTATTCAACACAAGACCCATCAACTTCCACAACTCATTTAATTGAACATAATTAAAATGTCATGACAACATCATTGAAACATTGAGAAGTTAATGATATTAAAGTAATTAGAAACAAGTGTCAAATTTTAGTATTTTTGCTTAATAGCTACTATATAGATTTACCTAATACATATAAAAAAAAACATAAAAAAGCTGCAACTAGAAATTTAACGTACATTAATTATTTATGATTTAAATAAAGAATCATTTGATAATGGATCACTTTTCAAAACTTGACTTCTCTTTTTAATTTTTCTTTCCATTGCGGCTTCGGCTCTTGATCTAGCTTGTTCTGCGGATTTTTGTTTTATTTGAGCCCTAACGAAATTTGGTGATACATATTGTTTATTTTCATAAATTTTTGGTCCACCAAATGAACCTTCTAATATTGTAATCAAAGTTAAAACTAATCTTGGACCAATTTCGACTAAATTCAATTCATCAACATTTATATCTTCATCTTCTTTTTCTTTTGTGTCCAAGGTTTCATTGATTTGATAATTTCTAATCCAAATCTTGCCATCAACTATTGAAAAAGTCATTACATGGTCAACAAATGGTTTTGATTTTCTTGCATTTGGTGGGACACCAAAAGTTTGAATAAATACTTCTTTTAATAACTTGAAATGATCATTGTCCAAAAATGATTTATCAAAACTTAATATTGGTCTTGATCCTTTCAAACAATTACCTGTAAAATTTAATTCATCTAAAGTGTGTAAATTTTGTATATAAAATTTCAAAGTTGGACCATTTGGAGGTTTTGAAATCCATAAATATAAATCTTGATGTTTTCTACATTCAAAAAAGAATATGTTATTACAATTATATAATTCAGCTACTTCATTTAATTGGTGTAAATTCTTTTTAGTATCGAATTTTGGTTCTTTTCTTGCATGTGGTAATAACGCTAATAAATCAGAAATTAAATGACGATGTCTATAAGTGATACCTCTGGATGATATAACCAATAATCTTTGTCTATTTATATGCTTAGTTTTCTCTGATGTATCTTTTGATGATTTGGACTGTAATGCTTTATAAATGGCGGACATGGTGAATTGATAAAGGTTGATGGTATAATTAATTTTTTTTGAGGCATCGCATTGTGAAAAAATTAAAGTACGAGAAATATTACACAATAAATCTAAAACAAGGAGATAAAAGAGAGTGATCAACTGATATTATAGACTTTTATAGAGCTTGTCTAGGCGTAAAAACTGAACTAATACAGTAAATTTCCCTATGGTTTTGTATATATTATATGAATAAATAGTATTTATTAAATTTAAGAATAACTTTATATTGAAATGATGATCTATGATTGAATGGAAAAAAAAATGAACCTTCTAAATACATGTTTTTTTACATTGAATATCCTCCTGTCTTGTCTCCTTCTTGCCTTTATACCCCATGATTGCATTTTTCTTTCACATTGTTTTTTTTTTTTTTTCCTTTTTTTGTTTATTTCAAAATTTAATGTGTTTCTTCCTTTGCTTGGTGTTTGGCTAACCATTCTTTAACGAATTTTTCTTCTTCTGGTGAAGAAGCATTGATTGAAGGATGTTGCGGTTTTGGTGTCCATGGTTTTGGAAGTAAATATAACACAACGGTACCCAAAGTAGCTATAGCTAATTGATGTGGTTGAACGGTTTTTCCAGCGATGGTATAAGCAGCACCCATTTCTTTCTAATCTATTGTTTATTACTTGTATTCAGTAGTGTTTTCAATCAACTATATATTAAGATTGATTAATCAATTAAATAAACTATTGTTTCCAATTTTATTGAAATTTCTCACTCAGTTGGAAAAAAAGAAATATAGTGTGGGTGTAACAAATTTTATTGGTTGATATGTAAACTGTCTACACTTGCTTATGTAATGATTATTTTGCAACAATTTTGTTTGTGGCTGCCAAATATTATATCATTTTTTTTTTTTTTGTCTTCTTTAATCCTCCATGAATACTTCCATAAACATAGACTCAAGCGTTGTTGATTTGAAAACTTTGGAGGAGTTAAGGGATCCCCATTTGATAAGCAGATATCCTCCTTTATATCAAAGACCAAAAAATCTACTAAATATAAATAATGATAATTCAATTGCAAAATCAAAGCGTATGAAAATAATACAAAACTCTTCAATTTCTACATTTAATAACATTTCATCTTCAAATATCATACCAGTACAAACTAAAAACAAAACAATTTTACCCAGTGATTCGACTGATTCTTCAGATATACCAAAACGCAAGAGGATTAAAAATTTCTTTAAAAACTTTTCATCCATACAACAAAATAAAAATGATAAAGAAATGTTGAAAAGATCAATTAGTAGACCATTCCCGCAGAAGGTTCCAAGTAAATACGATGATTCATTATGCCTCAATGATAACTTGTTTCATATGAAAACAAGTAGTGCCATTAAAAGCACAAATAGTAATTTACCAAAATCAAATAAAAGCTATCAAGTGTCGAACGGAATATCATCAACACATACAATTGTTATACCTCCAGTTGGAGAAATAATTCACAATTATGAAAAATACACTTCTCCGACGCTACATCCAAACATTCGAAAAGTCACAGATCATACTGCAATTGATTTTGTGAAATATGATATGATGAATCTTGATGCGAATGTATTATCCCCAGTATCAGATGACGACCATGCAAGTAAAAATTATGAAACTTTTATTCCAAACTTGTCAACTTTTGTACCAACGAATACAGCAAGTGATTCAGACGAAACTTATTATAGTGTTGAAAATTTAAATATTGAAGAAGATAAGAAAATTGAAGCACCTCCAACTCGTGCAAACACTATAAATCATATAGTATCACCAACTTACAAAATGAGCACTTATAGAATTCAACCAAGAACATTACAACCAAAAGTTGAAAATCCATATTCAACAATCGATGAAAGATGGATTCATAGAAGAAGGTGAATATGTGTAAATTAATTATTAATACACACCCTGGAAATGTAAAATTTCAAAAATTCGAAAAGCATTTACATTGATCTAAAGCTATAAATATTAGAGATTTTAATACACATTTCACCCAGGAATTAGGTGATTCTAGGGTTGGAATCAGCTGATTAACTAATATCGGTTGTTTTTCCGCATCTGTTTTTCTTTGTTTTTCTTTTGGTTGGCGAAATCTCCAACGAGATCACATTGTCGTCAGTGATGATACTTAAACGGTGATTTGGATTTGGAGGAAGCCCTTTTTTTTCTTTTTTGGGTGGTTTATATTGATTCAACTGATCGATTAAGGTTTGACACTTTGCTTGCAACATCAAACGCTTTGCTTTATGAGTTTTTAAAAGGCTTCTTAACTGAGCCTTTTCAGCATTGAGTTTTTCCACGTAATAGTTTGACCAATTTCTCGACGGCGAAATCCCTGACAGTCTTAAGCTCCTAGGAGGAGTTTTTGGGATTGGAGACGTATCATTTAGTGTGTTTTCTCTGGAAGCCACCATAGAATCACCTTTCAAATTTTTAAGGTTTGGATGATCGCTCAAAAACTTCAGCACCCATTTCTTTCCTAATGGTTCTGGATCACCTTTTTCTTTGAGCATAATTATTACTAATTCTCGAATTTGCATCTGGTTTAAAGTATTTCCATTCGCATCCTCTTTGATAATGTGCCTCTCGAGCTCTTCTTCTTCTTCAAAAGTTAATCTTTTTTGTCCTTCGTGACTCTTTGCAGCATTTACTCCACCATGAGCTCTTCTTATCAAAGTGGTTTCTGGAATCTCGAACATTGAAGCTAATGCTTTATAAGTTGGCTTAGGGTCTTTCTTCCGCTCTTCCAAAGCTTCTCGGATCCTAGCTTCTCGATTCCTAGCTTCTCGATTCCTAGCTTCTGCTTTATAAGTTGGCTTAGGGTCTTTCTTCCGCTCTTCCAAAGCTTCTCTGATCCTAGCTTCTCGATTCCTAGCTTCTCGATTCCTGGCTTCTCTTTTCGTATTCATGTTACGTAGAAATTTGGGAAAATTAAGGGAGTTTTACGTGTTTAAAACCCAATTTATATTTTGGATTTTTCGCTCAACGCGAAAAGAAAAAGTATATGATGAGTTCAAATATACAAATGATAAATCCAAGAAAGAGATTATCAACAGGTTTAAGTGTGACTTCCAAAGTCTTTGTTAGATCAAGAAATGGAAGTGCGTTGAAAATTGTTAGAGAACATTACCTCAGAAATGATATACCTTGTTACTCATCAGCTTGTAAAAAATGTCAAGATATTATTAAACCAGATGCAAATGGTCATTTGCCTAAATTTATTTTATCATCAGACCCAACAACCACGACTAATGGTGAAAAACATTATATCGTTTTAGATACAAATATAATTTTGCATGCAATTGATTTATTAGAAAATAATCAAATTTTTTATGATGTTATAATACCACAAATTGTATTAGAAGAAGTTAAAAATAGATCATTTCCAATATACCAACGATTAAGAAACTTGGTTAAAAGTGAAGATAAAAGATTTATAGTTTTCCATAATGAATTCAATGAATCGACTTATATAACAAGAAATAGAAATGAATCAATTAATGATAGAAATGATAGAGCTATTAGAAAAGTTGCTTCTTGGTATCAACAACATTTAAAAGATTCAGGAATTAAAATAATTTTTGTTTGTAATGATTCTGATAATAAAAAGAAAGCATTGGCTGAAGGAATAGATACAAGATCATTGCCTGATTATATTGAAGCATTGCCAAATGCTGATGATTTAAGAGATCTTATCCCTAGTGATATTTCAAATACTCAATTTGAAGAAGGTGACGAAACCACATTTCCAGAATATTATTCAAATGCAAGAATCATGGCGGGAATTAAAAATGGTACTTTATATCAAGGTATGCTTAATATATCATCATATAATTATTTACAAGGTGAAGTCTCGGTACCTTCATTTAAAAAACCTTTATTAATTCAAGGTTCAAAGAATTTAAATCGTGCATTTAACTCAGACTCAGTTATTGTTGAATTATTACCAAAGGATAAATGGAAAGAACCATCGAGTACAATTATTGAAGAAGAAACTATTGGAGCTAATGATAATGCAGATGATGATATTGACGAAGACGATGTCGTGGCAACTGGTGTTATTTCAGACAAAGAAAGAATATTATTAGCCCAAGAAGCTATGAAAGTAAACAATACCTCAAGTGCTGAAAAGTTACAACCAACAGCTAAAGTTGTTGGTATAATGAGAAGATCATGGAGATACTATGTTGGTCAAATAGCACCTTCATCTGTTAATCTAGATGATAGTGGACATGCGACCAAAACTTGTTTTGTTATATTAATGGATAAAACATTGCCTAAAATTAGAATTAAAACAAGAAAAGCTAAAGAATATTTAGGTCAAAGAATAGTTGTTGTTGTTGATGCTTGGCCATCTAATTCAAGGTATCCAAATGGTCATTTTGTAAGAACATTGGGTGATATTGAAAGTGCCGAAGCAGAAACTGAAGCGTTATTATTAGAACATGATGTTGAATATAGACCATTTTCTAAAAATGTTTTGGATTGTTTACCAAAGGAAGGAGATAATTGGGTTGTTCCAGATCTTGTAAATACTGATGATCCACAATTGAAAAAAAGAGTTGATCTTAGAGATAAATTAGTTTGTTCAATTGATCCACCAAATTGTGTTGATATTGATGATGCATTGCATGCTCAACAATTACCAAATGGAAATTATGAAGTCGGTGTCCATATTGCAGATGTCACCCATTTTGTAAAAGCAAATACATCATTAGATCAAGAAGGTGCTTCGAGAGGTACATCGGTTTATTTAGTCGATAAAAGAATTGATATGTTGCCACAATTATTAGGTACGAATTTATGTTCATTAAAACCATTTGTTGATAGATTTGCATTTAGTGTAATTTGGGAAGTTGATCAAGATGCGAATATCATAAATGTGAAATTTATGAAATCAATTATAAAATCAAGACAAGCTTTTTCATATGAAAATGCACAGAAAAGAATTGATGATGTAAGTCAACAAGATGAATTGACAAATTCAATGAGAATATTATTAAAACTATCTAAAAAATTAAAACAAAAAAGAATTGATGCTGGTGCTTTGAATTTGGCATCCCCTGAAGTAAAAGTCCATATGGATTCAGAAACGTGTGATCCACAAGAAGTTGAGATTAAGAAATTACTCGAGACAAACTCATTGGTTGAAGAATTCATGTTGTTTGCAAATATATCAGTTGCAAGAAAAATTTTTGATGCATATCCACAAACTGCAATGCTTAGAAGACATGCATCACCACCAGCCACAAACTTTGAAGTATTGAATGATATGTTAAATGTCAGAAAAAATGGTATGTCTATATCGTTGGAGAGTTCAAAAGCATTAGCTGATTCATTGGATAGATGTATCGATGATAATGATCCTTATTTCAACACTTTAATCCGTATAATGTCAACGAGATGTATGATGGCGGCTGAATATTTCTCATCTGGTTCGTATGGATATCCAGAATTTAGACATTATGGTTTAGCTGTTGATATATATACACATTTTACATCCCCAATTAGAAGATATTGTGATGTTGTTGCACATAGACAATTGGCAGGAGCAATAGGTTATGAAAATCTAGATTTATCCCATCGTGATAAAACTAAAATGGAAATGATTGTTAAAAATATAAATAAACGTCACAGAAATGCACAATTTGCAGGTAGATCAAGTATTGAATATTATGTTGGACAAGTTATGAGAAATTTAGAACTGGAACAAGAAGGTTATATAATAAAATGTTTCAATAATGGTATAGTCGTTTTAGTACCTAAATTTGGTGTTGAAGGTTTAATAAAAATAGAAACAATGGGTGATGTGAATTCGGCTTCTTATGATGAAAATAAATACGAATTGACATATAATGATTTGAAAGGGAATCAAAGAACTGTTGCTGTATTTGATAAAGTCAAAGTTGATGTTAAATCGATTAAAGATGAAGTAAGTGGTAAAAGAAAAGCCCAATTATTACTTAAATAAAAAAATAAAAAAAAAAAAAAAAAAAAGGTCTGTCTATTTATTAATATATGCAACTAATTGTTTGATATTAATTATTTTTATATTATGTTGCTTTGAAAATTTAATACAATCATCTAATCTCATCATTAAACCATCTTCATCTCTTACTAGTTCACAAATTACAGCAGCTGGTTGTAAATTTGTCAATTCACATAATTGTACTGCGGCTTCAGTATGACCTCTTCTTTTATTTAATAAACCAGGTACTGCTCTCAACGGCAACATATGTCCAGGTCTTATAAAATCGTTTGGTTTAACGTTTGGATCGGCCAATTTATTAGCTGTTAAAGCTCTATCGTGGGCTGATATACCTGTGGTTGTGCCATCTGCAAAATCACAAGTTGCGGTGTAAGCAGTACCGTGTCTGTCTGTTCTATTGGCCAACATTGGTTGTAAATCTAATTGATCAGCTCTTTCAGTTGATAATGGAACGCATACATAACCAGATGAATATCTAACCAAAAAATGCATTTTTTCTTGAGTAATCAACTCCGCCGAAATAATTAAATCACCTTCGTTTTCTCTATCTTCGTCATCCATTACAATTAAAAATTCACCATTTTTGAATGCTTTCAATGCTTCATCGATTGGAGTAAAAGTTTCTGACATTATGGAAATCAAAACAAAATAAAAATTAAAAATAGTCTATAAATGAAATAAATATAAATAAGTGAAACTTGGATAATGAAATCTATTGTAAATATATTATATTTAGTATTGATATATCTGTTCACTTAATAGATTTGACATTAAAAAAAAAATAAAAAAAAAAATAGTGAGACATTAAACATTCGATTTGTAATATTATTTTACTTAGTTATTATATGTCAATTGATTTATTTTACTCACACTACAATTAAAAATATTGAAATTACTAACCATTATGTAAATCAATGAGAATCTCGTAGATTGTATACGTTTCGGCTAATTGACATATTGCATGAAACGCTCTTGTTTGATTTCCAATTTAAGTACAATATTTCGCAGATTTGTCAACTTTTTGTTCAATTTCGGTACATTTTATCCTACCCACTTTGACCACCCGAGATTAAACAACAAAGTTGATACGCAACCAGGCTCTTTCGATAACACGAACTACATATATCAATATAACCTTACTCTATCTTATATTACCACAATGATGATGCCAAATTGTGAAAATTTTAAGACGTCATATGGTAGTGCTCGCATTCTCTGTAGAAACGAAATCAAATAATATTATTATACACTTAATATATAATTAACTTAAAACCTGTCGTAAATTCCAGCTTACTTGTAATTTCTAAATGTCCAAATGACATCTGATAGGATAATGTAATGGCTTGTTGTGTGCGAGTATTACATACAATCAATAGCAATTGTTTCATTAGTTAGATTTTGTTAGTTACAAATCTTTTTTTTTTTTTTTTTTTTTTCACTTGAAACATTTGTGCTGTTAACTATGTCTGAAATAGTTCAAGATCCAACTGGGTTTAGCAAATCAATTATCAAGAAATACGACGATGATACAGAATTCCATTTCCATAAAATAGAATTTCTTAATAAAATTATACTAAATATTGCAATTAACGGTATATTAGATTCGACATTTGAAATACCAATGACGACTAAATCTACCATAAACTATATGTCATCATTAGAATTACAGAATGACGAGCAGAGTCCTGAAGCAAGGTTGATAATAGGGAACCATTCCAATCTTAAAATACAAGTAATAGTTGGTCAAATAGGTAAATTAATAGCGCAATCGAGTGCAAAGGATGCAATAATATCAATTGGTTCAAAATGGTTTGGCAAAGGTGACGATGTAGAGAGTGACGATTTTGATAAATTAATGTTTGTACTATCAAATGTGAAAAGTCTATTATAATTCATTAAGCAATACATTAATTTATCTACTCTATAAAGATATACTCTTTTCTCTAAAATATACTCTTTGATATTCTTTTCTCTCTTTTTTTTTTTATTTCTTTGATTTTTGTGGTCTTTCTTTTGGTTGTACTTTTCTTTCCTTTTGTCCATAGATCAATTTGTGTGGTTTCATAAATTTATCCACAGTTTCTTGATCAACAACTTTTCTTCTTTCTTGATAATCAGCAACAAATTTCTGTAATACTTCAATACATTCCTTTTTCATTTCACCTGATAATATTTCACCTTTTTTATAACCTTGTGATAATTTTGCCAATTTTTCATCATCATAACTGAAAAAAGATAAATATTGGAATGCAACATCAACATCTGGATTACCGCCGAATTGTCTATGTTCTTCAGCAGTAGCTCTGCCACCTGAAAATGCATATCTATTAATTTTCTTTTTTATTTGAGCAGCAGTGTCACCCATAAATATCGATGAAGTTTGATCACTAGCAGACATTTTAGTCGATGCACCTTGCAAAGCCGGAAAGAACTTAGCATGGATCAAAGCTGGTTTTGAATATTTTAATTTATCAGCAACGTCTCTACATACTCTAAAATATGGATCTTGATCAATTGCACATGGAATTAAACATGGTGTCTTTGGTGGTAATCCTAAAACATCAGGAAAGGATGATGGGAAAGCAGTTGCAATTTGTATACTTGCAAAATGTATTCTACCAATACAATCAGAATCTTGAAATCCAAATACTGATTTTGCAGTCGAAGTAGTAATTTGTCTTGATGTACGAACAACATTTTCATAAAATGCACCGCCCATGTAGTCTAAATCTGAAAATATAAATGTATTTTCAGCGTTAAAACCAACGGCAATTATATCTTTTGCATTATCCTTTGCGAATCCTTTAACGTCATCAATTGTTAATTTCGGTTTGAATAAGAATTTCTCATCATCAGTCAATTCAATAACTAATGGAACGTCAAATACATCTTGCAACCACTTTGTAAAGATAAATGGAACCATATGACCCAAATGCATTGAATCTGATGATGGACCTCTACCAGTATATAAGAAAAATGGTTCACCATGTTCATATAAATCTAAAATTCTTTGTAAATCTCTTTCTGAGAAGAAAACACCTCTTTTTAAAAATGGATGAGGTTCTTCACCAGTGATTTCTTTAAATTTTATTAAAGTTTCTTCGGTTATACGTTTAGTACCAAATTGGGAAATTAATTTGTCATAATCTATATTTTGTGCTTTACCATCTACAACTGCACCTTCAACTTCCCATGGTGTAATTTTTTGTTCAACGCCAGCATTATCTTTCTTATCCAACTCTAATTGGGCCACTTTTTCTTCAACTGACATCAAGGCTATTGGAAATTTAAAATTATTTATGAAATCTCAATTTTTTTTTTTTTTGTTTTTTTTTTTTTTTTTTTTATTTTTTGATGCGAAATGAATCATCATTTAACAGAGAGATCTTTTACTTCACTAATTCATTAAGAGTAAAAGAAGTAACTGTTCTACAATTTTAAACAAAACTCTTATTGACAAATATATTAATTAAAGTACAACCAATAAACTTAGAATCTCAATTTTTGGAAAAACCATTTATTTTTACCAGCGTTATTTTTTTCTTCAAAAGCTTTTTTAACAACTTTTTTAGCTTCTTCTTTTTGTGATGGTTCTTCTAAAGCTTCTGAGGTAACAGCAGATTTGAAACTTTCAACATCTAATGAATATCTAGTTGGCATTAAATGGTTGTAGTTGACTAATTTAACAAATGGTTTAACTTTGGTTCTTTTTGAAACTTTTTTAGCATCCATTTTTTTAGTAACTTTTAATGGGGCTCTTTCGATACCTGCAACAATGGCATGTGGGAATGGATGTGATTTGGTACCTTCATCGTGAGGTTTTACAATGACTACTTTTTTACCAGCGTATCTACCACGGACAACAATAGCTATAAAATAAGTTAGTATAAATAATTTAAAATAATAAAATAGACTCTAGATTGTACCAATTTATGAAATTGTAAAAGATGATGGTATAAACTTTTCAAAAGTGAAAAATCTAAATAATGAACTTGATCGTATTCTTTTTTTTTTATAGTAACTTGTGTTGTTTACAAATAATAAGATATGAACGGTTTGTTCTGACATTGTTGATGAAATATTTCAATTTCTCTAAAATTTTCAATTATTCAATTTTTCTTGATGACTTTCGATACACCGTTTCCAATACAATATGATATTTCCAGTACAATCTCTCATTACATGGTCTGTGTGTGTGTCTATCTCTCTCTCTCTCTCTCTCTTGTTTGTTTGATCTACATACCAACTCTACCTGATTTGATGAATTTAGCCATTTTTGATTATATGTATAGTAAAATTAAAATTATTAAAAGGGAATTTGAAATTTTTTTTTTTTACTACAAACTTCGCGAGAGAGTGAGAATGTATTTTTGTTAGTTTAGTATACAAAATTTTTCAGCTTTGCTTATGTAATACAGGTTACTCGATATTGGGCATTGTGAGTGCGCTTCGCATTACGACATCGCATTTCGCACCACCATTGTATATATTCCTAATGCGGGACTCAGGAAAAATTGTCGTTTTGCCAATATCAGCAAATGTCGCGTGTTGCAAATCACGTTAGGGCTATTAGGGTTACACGGACATAATTACACAAAACAAAAGTACATTTTGTAGCAATATATAGAGATGTATCATTATATATATATATATATAATACCTATTTCTTTCGAGTAGACCTTGCTAGAAATTTTGAATTCATTGATGTGATTATCGGTGATGACGGCGCACTTTCGCGTTTTGTATAGTTGTTTCTGATATTATTTGCATCACTTCTTGTGCCATTGCTTTTTGAAAAACTTGACCTTCTATTATTTGTAATTGGACTATGTGAGTTATTTGAAACCGCCAATTGTGCAGCATGTAAGAATCCAGTTTCACCTGACTTTTTGGGTAACCCAGTATGTACATTTACCTCGGTTGACTGTGCAACAACGGGAGGTGGTTTCCTTCTTGGTGTATTTGTTTTCAATTTCAACTTCAACATACTTGATTGTTTATGATTTGAATGATTTTCTTTAGCTGGGAAATTCTCAGGTGAAATCGCATCTTTTGTTTGTTTTTGAGATGATTTATTCGAAATATGTAGTTGTTTGAATGATGGTGATGTTAATAATTTAGGTGAAGATTTATTGGAACTATTTGTCACCTTTTTGGTCTCTATCTTTTTACCTTGTGATGATGATACCTCTTTTTTATTATTTATAAGCAATTTCTCTCTTTCAATTTGATTAGATTTTGATTTGAATAACACTTCAGTCCATTGAGTCACTTCATATTTCTCCACTTGAAATATAAACGATGATTCAATTGATGATATGACAAAGATACCAACAGTTGGTGATAATTTTGAAAATTTACTTTGTGAAGAGACTAGTTCTTGGAAATGAATAAATGGATATTTCAATTGAATTTCCAATATTAATTTATAATCAGAATCAATGTCATTTCTTGAAAGAATCAAAGCCCTGCCATAAGATGTAATTACCATGGTGCAAGTTTTTGGTTTGTCTAGCGAATGTTGATTTATTATTGTTTCATCACTAACAACATTTTCATTTTCGCTTTTATCATTAATTTGGCCCAACCCGAATTTTTTAAAAAATGAATGTTTAATACCAGATTTCCCACTAGATGCTGATCTTTGTAATCCGTCCGGTGATTTTGGTTGATTTTTTTTTTTCTTACTTGAATTTCTTTTCAAAGCAGCTTCTAATTCTGGTTCAGAAATTGCAATTGATTCATGAATAGTTCTATGTTCATCTGGATGAATACCGTTAACCATTTGAGATAACAAACTTGTGCTTGAACGGCTATTTCTCTGTGATTTTGTTAAATCAAGTGGTGATTCATGTAATAATGCCTTGTTTTTCCTTTCAAAAGATTCTGTATTTTCTCTATGTAATATAACTGGACCTATTCTTAAAACTCTTTCATCTTGATCGTTTAAATACGCATCCCACGCAGCTTCTAACGTTGTTGGTGGTGTTACTTCCAATGTTTTCAATTTCGAAACAGATTTAGATCTAAGTTCATTTCTAGATGATGTTGAACTTTTCGAATATGAAGTTAATGATGTTCTAGTGTTGATTTGAGGTCTTAGAATATTTGTTCCCGGTATATACTCTGGCTGTTGTGATTTTTTTGAATTTGATCTTAAATTGGTTAAATCAGAAGCAGAAGAATTTCTATTTGATAATGAAGGATTTTCAAAACTTGAATTTGAATTAGAGTGATTTGGTTTATTTGTTTTATCACTGTTATTCAGTATTTGTCTAGATGTTGTATTAACTTTTTCAACACTACTGCTATTTTTCACTAGCGCAGATGCAGCAGCAGCTGACGACGATGACGGTTGTCTTGATTTATTTGAATTATTATTCACAGAAGCTTTTCTGATTTTTGTTTTTACAATCATTGCCGAGCTTGATGATTGTTCGGGTATTTTCATCATTGATTTTGCATTCATTCTATAAGGACCAAGTTCAGGAAGCTCTCTGTACCATATTGAATCGAAATCGTTGAAATCAACTTGATTGAAAAAATAATGATTTTGAATATCAGATATAGTTGCCCTTCTTGACGGTTGAAGCACTAATATTTTCTTCACTAAATCTCTCAAGATATTTGGAAACCCAGCACTGAATGCATATTGCAACTTTGTAATTTTTTGAAACGTTAAAAACTCATTTGTAGCTTTAAAGGGTGGTTTACCAGCGATCATTTGATATATAATACACCCAAATGCCCATATGTCACCTGGTTTACCGCAATATTTACTTTCTAACAATTCGGGCGACACATATTCAGCAGTACCAACAAACGATTTTGCTCTAACGTCGACTGGATAATCTTCATTTTCGTCATTTTTCTTTTCTAACAACCTAGCAGTACCAAAGTCAGTGATTTGTATTCTCATTTTATCATCCAATAATATATTTTCAGGTTTAATGTCTCGATGTATAACTCCATTATCGTGCATGTATTTAATTGCATCTAAAATCTGTGCACCGAAATGTCTAGTACATTCTTCATTCAATGTATTATATTTCTTAATCAATGTTAACAATTCTCCATTTGCGGCGTAATCCAATACGAAATACAATGAATCTTTATCTTGGAATGTAAAATATAATGATATTATCCCTATTCTATCACTTAATCTATTTAATGCGTGTTTCTCTATATTCACATATTTCACTTTTTTTTCCTTTATTATATGTCGTTTATCCAAGATTTTAACTGCATATTGTTTTGAAGTGATTTTATCAGTTGCTAAAACAACGGTTGAATACGAGCCTTCGCCCAATTCTTTGCCAAATTTGAAATCTCCAACGCTTCTTCTTATAATCTGTGGTTCTCCCGTGTTTGAACGCACGGTCCTAGTTGCGGATCCGCGATTTCTCCACTCGAGTTCATCTTGTTTCATTTCTTTAGATTTCGGTATCTCATCTTCTTCATCTGCATATTCTTGTAAATCTGAAGCGGCCAGTGATGATTCAGGAACAAACGTGGGAGGAGGAGGTGGTGGAGGTGGAGGTGGGGGTGTTTGATCGGCCAATTGTTTAAATTCCGACTCTATTCCCAGTGTGTCTATTAAAACATTTAAGGAAGAATTTGTAACGCCGCGAGGATAATTTGGTTGGAAATCAAATGAATCACTACTCAAAGATACAGGAGTCCCAGGAGCGCTTTTGCTTATAGTTTCTCTAGCATCTTGCATATCATCACCAAGGGACGACAATCTAGATGAAACATGCACAATTGGCAATTCTTGAGTTTGACCATTATAATGAAACCTATCATTTTGTTCATCGGAATCTAGAGTGTCCCTACTGTTGTTAGTAGTATCATGATTACCCAAAGTGTAAGTTTTATATATCATATTCAAATTCTCTTGTAAATTCAGAAAACTTGAATCTCTCTTGATGTGGGACATGTTGATGTAAGTTTCGTTATAATAAGAAGCTGGAACAATTTTCCATTTGTAACAATTGGTGGAGAGTTGAATGAATCAGACGTGGTGATATCTAATCAGGGAGAATTATATATGACGGTATGAAGAATGCCAAATAGTCTATTGAAGTTTAGGTAACGGTGGGTGGTTGTAAGGAAATGCCTAGCTATTAACGAAGGTGGTTGACAATGGAAGTTCCGACACCGCGATAAGTAAATGAATAAGATAGTTGTTGTTGCAGTATTGAATTTCAGGTTCAATCGTTGTTTGCTAACTAAAAATTATCAACCTTCACAAATCAAAAAAAAAAAAAAAAGAAAAACACTACCAGGAGAAAAAAAAAAAAAAAAAAGACAGAAGGTGAAAGCGAAATTGATAATTACAACTTTTAAATTTATCTAATCATTATTACTAATAACTAACCCTTGAATCTACAATCTCAGATTATAATACACACTCAATATTATGTCTATATAAGTTGATGGCTTTTCCTTTAGATCAATCACGGTTATTAACGCAATTACGAGCTGCATATTTAGCTGGGGAAAATGCAGATTATTCAACAAAGATTATAAAAAATACAAACAACCAGATACAAGATTGTGATGATACAATTGATAGTCTACCTACAGAGTCTCCGCCTATTACTTTTGAAGTTGCTCGTCATTTAAAGAAATCCATACACAACAATATTACGCATTCAAATCACAAAAAACATGACAAGATAAATGACAAAAGAAAAAGATCAAAAGCGAATCAGAGAAAGGGGGATGAAAATAATGAAAAGATTTCCAATGTTAATCTTGAATTAATACCCGAATCCGAATTAAGTCCTATTATTGAATCCCACCATTTGAGTAAAAGTACATCAAGTAGTCCAAATGCTCATAAAGCTAATTCCAATTTTGGGTTGAAATACGCAAGAACTATAAGAGGCGGTGGTGGTAAGAAAGAAAAATCAAAGGGTAAATCTAAAATCCCAATAGTCAAATTTTTTCAAAATAAAGAGAAGAAGGATAAATCGATTGATTCAGATTCAGACAGCGATAATGAGAAAAAGAATATTTATTCTACTTCGGAGTTAACACCAAAGGACGATGAGTTGACAGATCTTGATCTCACTGAAACTGAAGAATTATCAAGAGTCACTTCTTCATCACTAAGCAAGTCGGTCGAAAAGGATGAAAATATAGATGGAATAAGTATTGATAGTGACTTTGGAGTGCCCGTCAATTCAAAGGGACAAGTTGTTCATAATTATCACAAGAATGAGAAATCGGAAATTTCTTTAATAGACGATGAAGACAGTGATGAATATGACACTTTTGAAGAAGACGAGGAGGACGATGAAGAAGATGATGATGATGAGGAGGAGGAGGAGGAGGATGATGATGATGAATCAAATGATTCAGAGTTTACTGATTTAGACAATGATTCAATAATAGATTCCTCACTAATGTTGGACACCTTTGATGAAAATCATGATAATAGTTATTCATTTGTTAGAACCAGCAATACATCAGTATTTGATTCTAGAAAATCGAGGAATAAAAAGAAATCCGATCCATTTGACCAATATGTAAAAAATTCAATTACATCATCACTGAATAATAAATCATCTAGTAATTTATCAATGTCAACTAAAAAACAACAAGAATTAACATTTGAGAAAATCACACCACCGCCAACTAATGATTTTGAAAAAAATTCCAATTTAAGCTCATTAATACATTCCAAATTCAAATCAAGTAATAGTAATCCATTGAATTATTATTCATTCGTCGATGGTGAAACCACAATAGGTTATAAAATTAATGTTGATATTTATTTACCTCCTAGTAAAAACCCAATATTAAAAGGTCTTAGTATAAATAACCATATTGGAGTTTCAGATTGTATTGGATACATTTTATTACATCTTTATAAATTACCAGAATTCAATAATAACACCGAATTAACATATTTAAATCCAAATTGTTGGAAATTGGAATTGGTCGATGAAGATGGTGAAAATTATGGCTCCTTTGGAATATTAGATCGTACAAGAAATATTGCATCTTATAATAATCCCAAAGAATTGGCGATTTGTAAAATTCAAGATTTGAAAGAAATCAGTAAAAATGAATCACAATCACCATTACCAATTGAATTTAAACAAAGTTTGAACGATTTCAAAAGGAAAAGAAATAGTTTTGATCAAATTGTACTTAAAGAGGATCAAACAACAAGTATTCTTGAATTCACCATTATTGTGTATGAATACGACAGTGAAATACCCGAGAAACTGACGATTAAAGTGCCTGATAATTTTAGAATGGGTCAAGTATTGAAAGAATTTTGTGGTCGAAGAAATTTAATAACCACGAAATATAGATTCAAATTGGTGAATTCAACAAATGGAAGAAGTCGGTTTGTTCGAGATGTAGAAGTATGTTCTGAGTTGGAGCTGACAATATTGGAATTAATACCATCGGAAACAAAAATCAATCTGATAATAGATGATAATAGACATAATATAACCCCCTCGGAATTCACATTACCTAACATCACTCCAAATCTAGTTGGAGAACAATTGAATGAAAAAACGCAAAATTTGACATTGCAGGATCTTAAACAATCAACAACATCCTTGTTAAAACCAGAAAGAAATTTATCAGCAAATAGTGCAAAATCGATTAAAAGGGCAATATCAGAAAGGAACAATCCATCTAATAAATATCTCGATAATATTTTACTAGGCAACAATCCAGAATTACCAGTTGATATAAATACGATATATTTTAAATGGAGAGTGTTTAAAAATAATAGCAAGATTAAAATTAAAAATTTCAGTGAAAAGAATTTTATAATCGATGGTGATTATATACATCTAACTCCGCCTGATGATTTGACATTGAGAAATACACTGGTGGGTGAATCAATGATTGAACCTAACTTAACGGGTGGAATAAACCATTTAAACCATCATTTGAATCACCAATTTAATAAAGGTTACAATAAACATCTGACAAAGACATACTCATTCCATATAACTCAAATTATCAAGTTGAAACAATATATTAAAACACCAAATTACTTTAGAATTATTATCCAAAAACAACACGACTCGAATATAATGAGTAGCAGTTCAAACAATAAAGATATATCGAAAGAAATGATGAAGAAGTTTTATCTATTAGCTGTGAATGAACTCGAGTGTCTGGAAATAATCGACAAATTGAAATGGGTGCTTCATGTGTATAACTTTTCCGGAGTATAAAAAGAAGATAATGAAATGATATAAAAAATATTTGATCTCTTCGCGTGAAAAAAAAAAAAAAAAAAAAAAAAAATAATAATTAATAACTAAACTAAATCAAAATGAATAAATTATCATCAAATTGGGCCAAATTGAATTCAAAAATACGAAAAGAATCAGGAGGGAAGAAAAAAAAAATACAAAAGGTGAAAATTGTTAAAAAAACAAAAGATATAACTTTAAATGCAAATCTACTAAAAAATATACAAGATAATGTATCATCTACGGAATTATCACCTATTGAATATACATTGTGGAGTAAAGATAATCAAATAGACCAATCTGATATAGTGACAACATCGCAATCCATCAATCAGTTGGATTCACGGAAAAAAGAACCAGGCAAATACATCGCTATTGATTGTGAATTTGTTGGTGTTGGTCCAGAAGGTGAAGAAAGTGCATTAGCTAGAGTTTCAATCGTTAATTTCTACGGATATGTATTACTAGATGAGTTCGTTAAACCAAGTGAAAAAGTCACCGATTGGAGAACTTGGATAAGTGGGATACAACCCTATCATATGAAAAATGCAATTACATTCAAACAAGCTCAAGAAAAAGTGTCCAGATTATTCCACAATAAAATATTAATCGGTCATGGTATAAATAATGATTTAGATTGTTTATTCTTATCACATCCAAAGAAAATGATTAGAGATACTTCTAGATATCCTCCATTTAGAGAAATCGCAGGTGGTAAAACTCCAAGTTTGAAAAAATTAGTTAAACAAATTTTAAATATTGAAATTCAATCAAATTCCCATTCATCGGTTGAAGATGCAAGAGCAACAATGCTATTATTTAGATTACATAGAAAGAATTTCGAAAAATGGTATCAAAATAAAAAGATTAAATTAACATAAATATATATATATATTTCATAAAACGCATTAAACATAAAAAATCAAACCTCTATAAATTTTTGACCATAAATAATATGAAAAATAAATCTTTTTTTTGATTAATCTTCTAATTTTAATCCATCAACATAATTACATGCTGCTCTATAAAGCATCACCTGAATATTTTTAATATCAACATCAAAATGCGGTTTGAATTTCCCATCTTCATCAATTGTCAATTCTGGTGGTTGCATTGTTCTCAACCTCATGACGATTGTAATCTTTTTAGAGACCAACATATCATTAATTTCCTTTTTGTAAACTTCTGGATCGTAACTCGTACAACATGACACTCTATTAATAATGTCGGATATATCTTCAACAACTTCTAATGACACTGTATTCACTAAATCATCATATAAAGTGTCCTTAATTAAATGATAAATATATAATGCATTTGTCTTGTTATTTGCAAAAATATATTGATAAATCTTGATAAATCTTGCTTTAAATCCAATATCAGCACCTCGAATATCACTGAAAAAACATCCAAGGTGTAACAATGTTATTCTAACTGCTTCATTATCTTCTAATAAAAATTCACAGATGGCTCTTGGTAATTTGTAATTACCCAATTCAATATATTCATTGGATGGATCCAATTCTTGAATAAAACTTTCAAATTCTTTTGTATCTGAACATAAATAAATAAATGCAAGATATGCAAATGCATTATTATAAATTTTTGTTCCATGAACTGGTCTACTATGTTTAATAGAATATCTCTTCTTCAAATATCTTTTCACACATGTTAAAGCCAATTGTCTAATATGTGAAGATTTTAACCCTTGTGTAAGAATGAAAAATACATAAACACCAAAATTCTCTTCAGTTATATAAATATCATGTCTTTTTTCAAATTCAGATAAATAAGGTTCCAAAAATTTTCGTTGTTGAAATGCATGGTCGACATATTTTGGTTCATCCATGATTTTAACAATTGATGTAATTAAATTTTGTATTGCTGGTTGGTATAATACTGAATAATTCATTAATGCAAAACAAAATTGTGGCCAGATTAAAATTGGCGGTAATACTGAATCTTTAGGTAATCCATCTAAAATTCTTGCAATTGCAACTGAAACACATATAACAATACCAATATTGTGTAATTCACCTCTTGATACAAGTTTTAAAGTTTTACAAGCGGTTGAATCATTTATACCAGATTTAGATAATATACCAACAATTAAAACGGCACGATCTTGAAATAATGAGAAATTATTAAATGCAACATCAATTGAATTTGATGCCCATCTTGATCTCCAATTTGTTTTATCATCTGATGTACTAACAATGTTAATTACTTCATTTAAATAATCACAAAGTATTTCAAAATTAATTATTCGATTAAATGATTGACTAACATCTTGACTTGATTTTAAATCTCTAGTCATACCAAATAACATTTTAGCTCTGGGTGTTGTAAAATATTCAATTGTATCATTGATTGAATTTTGTTCAAAATCTGTTAAATTCGGTTTATGTAAAAATGATTGTATTGAACTAATAATTAATTTTTGTAAATCATGTCCAACATCTAAATAATCATTATCAATAAATAATGTAACAAAAAATATAATATCCGCTAAATATAATCTTGATAATGTAAATGAATTAAAAAATAATGATGAACAAATTTTTATAAGTACTTCAATTTCAAATAATTTCGATTGTGATGCAATTGCTGAATCAGTTGTGACTGTTATATTAATAGTTTGAATTAATCGTGATATAACTTCACCACAAACTTCAATTGATGGATTTATAACTGATATAATAAATGACCAATCTGGTCCTTCATTTTTAGAATCAATGGCAAATGCAACAACTTCATCAACTAAAGTAGAAACCATTCTTGTTTCTTCAAATAATTTCTTCCATATATAATCATTAATAAATGCAACCTGTTCTTTATTTGCAACTGATAATCGACAAAATTGACGAACTAAATCAGCAACTCTGTTTGGTCCATTTCCATTATATTGTAAATATACATAATCATAGATATTCTCAATCCATGGTGATATATATATAATTGAAATTGATCTAGTTTCATTATCCATTTTTTCATAATTATCAAAAAATGCTTTAAAAAATCGAAATGTCATTTGAGGAAAATTTGTTGATAAATGCATTGAAACATTAACAACAAAATTTGTTGCATCAGTTGGAAATGGTAAACTTTTTGCATGGTTTTCAGTAATACCAAAATCAATATTAAAATATGAAGATAATGAACCAAATAATAATGCTGCTGATGATTTCAATTCTTCATCATCATTTAATAAACCTTGAAATACAATATTATATAATCTACTAAACCAATGCATCATGTGAAGTTCACTCGCATAATCTTTTTTCGGATCAACTAATACAAATTCTCTTGGTAATCTTGAAGTTGTAAAATATAAAAATCTTAAAATTTCTAATCGATCTTTTGATCTTAATGTAACATGATCAGAATGATTTAAATAAATTGTAAATTCATCATCAAATCCTGTTGTTTCTGATATTTCACATTTGACAAAATCAGATAATCTATAAACTTCAACAGGTGCAAATCCATTACTCATATTTAATTCACTTTCTAATTTCAATTTTTCTTGAAAACATATTGTTAAAAATTTCCTACCAATTCTTAATTTAACCGATATAAATCGATTTGTTGATGGTTCATATAATATAACATTACCAAATGTAACTTTTGCATCACGACTAATACTTACAGTCTCGGGATCTAAACATAAACTACCAACAATATTATCTGGATCCATTGATGAATATGTATAAATACTGGTTCCAAATTGAGCACCTATTTTTCTTAAACTAATCATTGCATCAATTATACCACTATATTCGGTTCTTGGTATATTAAAATAATAAACTCTTTGACAATTTGAAAACATTTGTTTTAATGAATAATTTGAAAATAAATGAACATATTCAGGTGGACTTTTTGGTTTAAAAAAATAAAATTCTGAAAAATCATAAACCAAATAAAATTTATTATCCCAAACTTGTGAAGCAGTTTCAAATAATTTAAATACAAGATAATTAGTATCTTCTGGTCTATCTCGCATTCTTTTTAAATTAACAACAACTGCTGGTGTACCATCTTTAAATATTGAACTATGAATAACATCACTTGCATCTTGAACATCGGTATATTTTAAAGACATCTTGGTCATAAAATCATTATATTTATTTTCTTCTTCATCAATATTATTATTAGTATCTAATAATTTTATAGTTGTAGTTAATTGTAATTTAACACTTGGTTTTGGTTGACCTAATTTCATAACTATATGATCAAATTTTTTAAAACATTTAACTCTTTGATGTAAAGTTTTAATTCCCAATGCTGATTTACCCAAAATAAAATTTGATCGAATTAATGTAAAATATTGATAAATAAATTTATGAAGATATTTTATTTCTGCTAAAGGTTTTGAAGCTTCTTTAATATCAATATTTTCATCTTCCATAAAAGAATAACCAGTTAAATCAATTGTTGATAAATGATTTAAAAATTTATAAATTCTTTTATTTAATCCATAAAGTTGTTCAATTTTATTAGTTAATGATGGCCATTTGATAATTGAAGAAATTGTACCATTTGCCATATTTTGTAAAACTTTAACCAATTGCATCAAGGATCTTTTAACTTTAACATTTTGAATATCAAGTTTGAAATATTGTTCGGGATTTATAATCGCTGGACAAAAAAATCTTAAAAATATAAATGAACCAACAGCAACTAAAGCAGAATGATTAAATCTTTCATTTACACATTGATAAATATTTCCACAAAGAAATTTAAATGAATTTGGTAATAAATCAAATGATTCAACAATCAGATCAACAATTTTTGAAAAATAAAAAATAAATATTTCAGCAGATTCACAATCATTCTTTTTTTCAACTTCAAATTGAATTTCCTTGGTAACAATTTCTTCAATTACAGGATAAAGAACTTTATTTAAATAATTTGATCCATATTCTTGAGTAAAATTAAATAATAATCTAGTCAATGTTGAATTTCTTCTAAATAAATCAGTTGATCTTGATAATTTTGTAATTTCATCATTTAATAATATTTGAAATAATTTTTGTAAATTCCTGGTATATGTAAAAATACCAAATAATGAAGATGCTAATAAATTATGTTCTAATGATGATGCACATTCTGCAATAGAACAAAAAATATCTGCATTTTCTGTCAATTGAAAAATTAATTCACTTGGATATTCTTCTTGATTAGTTTTTAAAGATTGTGATTGTAACATATCAGCAAATACATTTAAAAAAATTGCTCGAATTTTTTTATTTTCATGATATCCCATTGGTAAAACAAATTGAATTCCAATTTCTGAATCATATTGTAATAAATTGGTAATTGAACCTAATACATTATGAGTGATTTGTTGTAATTTATGTTTGAATTTTGATTTGGATGACATCTTAGTATATTTTTGAATAATTTTATAAAATAATGAAAAATAATTACTAAATGCTAAATCTTTATATTTTTTAATTTGTTTATCTTTTATACCATCTGGTATTTCAAGTAACAAACATTCCAATTGTAATTTTATTGCCTTTGAACATGAAACTGCAAAATCAATTGCCACGTAGGTAATTTCAGATTCTTTATATAAATCAATTTTATCTGAAAGTATAGCTTGTTCTAACCATTCACATAATGATTTTGCATAAAAATTTCTCAATCTATAAGCACCACATAATCCAGTTGATTCACGTTCACTTTCTAATGTAATTATTAATTTTGAAAATTTCAATTTAAGTTTATAATTGTCAGTAATACCAATATTAATTCCATTAATAAATTTAATAAAAAATTGACAAATTTGTGGTAATAAAGATGATAATAATAATGCCCCTTCATTCCTAATACTAACCATTGCTGTCATAATAGCTAAAGCTTGTTCAAGAAATACAATCATTTCATTATTATTTACATTTTTACCTTCGGTATATGAATTTGCAGTGGACATCAATTTTGTAGCAACTAAATGATAAACATCAGAATGAGTTTCATTTGATAAAATATCTCTAATAATCACTCTAACAACCAAATCTGAGGATATTAATAATGCTATACATTTTTCAAAAAAATCAGATATATTTTGATTACATTTATTTTCCAATTCAATATCAGTAAAAATGTTATTCTTTCCTGTCATAAAACAACCTGATGTTGATACCAAAAATCCGGTATAATGTCTAAATATTAAATTATTTTCAGATTCAATTTTATCACTATATTCCAAAATTTTCTTCCATCGACTATAAATCATACACCAAACTTGATATAATGATAATGTTGGTTTTGCTTCTCTTAAAATATCTCGATGTTTTTTATGTAATGAAACAAAGCCTGTAAATAATGTGTCTTCTTTATGCAATTGTTCAAATGTTTCAAGTAAATTTTCTTCAATAAATTCTGAACCATAAAGTGGTTTATTATTATGAATTTCATTTATATACCAAACTATACCTTGTTTAGCATAATTATAAAATTGAACATCATGAGTACATAATGAAAGTAATAACACTTTTTCAACACCATGAATCACATCACCACAAGTTTCATAAAAATTCCTTGAATTGGGATCCATCAATACTTGATTACTTAATAAAATATGATTATAAGCATTTCTCATGTGTAAAAAATCATTTAAAAATAAAAAACTATCTTTAAATTTTGAATCTGATAATGATATTGTTAAACATGTTTCACAAATGGATTGTATAATACAATTACAAATATTAAAATTTGCAAATGCTGATAAAGTGGTATATTCGGTGGAGATTTTTGTATCTTGTTCAACCATTCTCATCGTTAAATCTCTTGCTGCATCAAACAAATTATGATCCAGTACAGAATATTTAAATTTAAATGCTAATCTTAACGGTATTACACATTCATGACAAAAATCTATAATCTCTGGTAATAATATGGAATAAGGTATTGTATCTAAATTTTTATCATTCATTAATCGTTTATCATTAAAATATAATTCTGGAGCAGCAATAAAAATTCTCAATATATCAGATATTATTTCTTCTGCATCACTCATGAGTTTATATCTCAAACTCGAACTTCTACTCATTGGAATTGATGTATTAGGTAATGAATCTTGATCAGTATTAGATGATTCGCAATAATGATCCAAACATGTTTTCATTTTGTCAAAGACAACTTGAGTACATTTATTTGCTTTCAATACATTTGGATCAGTATCAGGATTTATTGAATTTAAAGATATACTTGAATTTGAATGTAAATCATCAAAATGATTCAATATTCTTAATGAACCAAATATCATCATTTTTAATGTAGTTGTCATTTCTTTAATGATTATTTGATAACAATCTTTTGCCGTTTCAATTTCTGATAAACCTTTAATAATTTTAACAATGACTTTACAAGCTCTAATGTCACCTTCATTGTGTTTATAATTATTAATGACAATTTTAATATATTTATCAGGACGTAATAAAATAGCAGCAATATAATAATTAACAATTAAGAAATCGTATGGTGTTTGTAAATTTTCATGTAATTCGATATTTTCTTTATTCAAATCACCATATTTGATCAAATTAAAATGTGTTTCATCAAGATATCTCAAACTAAACAGATAAACTGGATGTTTAACATAATTGTAAGCTTGTAATCTAGCACCCAAATGGAATATATTTATTAAAGCATCAAAGCTTTCTAAATTTGAAGCATTTGAAGAATCTTTTAAAATCATTGTTAAATATTTCAATCTTTTATTAAATGTTGTCTTTAATTTATTCAAAGGTTTGTTGCTAACCATTTCAACAAAATCATCAATACACAAGCCAACATACCAAGTTAAAACATATAATGAACATGAATTCAAAGCTAAATTTTCAGTATATAAATTCAATGAAGCATCAAAGAAATTTTTTGCAACCAACATTTGTTGATGGTTATTTATATCGATTAATTCATAATAATCAGATGGACGAGAAAAACATTGATCTTTAACGGCATTTGATATAAGGAATAAAAACACCTGTTTCCAAGTAGTTGATTTTATATATGGTAAACATTGAATGGCACATTCACCAGCTTCCAAAATATTTTCTTTTGAATAAAATAAAAATTTGATTAATGGACAATATTTTTGTAGTACATTTAATGGTATGTTCTCATTTGCTTTTGAATATCGATATAATTTATTTTGTACATATTTGAAATATTCACTGGGATTAGCTGTTGCTATATAACTTATTATAATTTTGAGGTATGAATCTATTTCATCAATTTGTTGTTGTATAGATCCGTCTTCAGTAAATGTTGGTTGATTTGAAAATTGTGGTTGTAGCTGTAGTGGTGAAGATTGTTGTGGTTGTAGTTGTAGTTGTGGGGGTTGTGGTGGTTGTGGGGGTTGTTGTTGATGATGTTGTAGTGATTGTTGTGGTTGTTGTGTTTGTAGTGATTGTTGTGGTTGTAGTAGTAGTTGTTGTTGTGGAGATTGTTGTGAGGGTTGTAGTGTTTGTAGTGATTGCTGTGGTTGTAGTAGTAGTAGTGGTTCATCCTCCTCTTTAATTTTTGATGCAGATGCAATAGTTGCAAAAGATTGTTCATTTTTAACTAAAGCTAAAACCTTTTTGACGGTACCTGAACTTAACATACTCAAAAGTAAATCAATTAAATCATGCACTATATCTGGATTTAATTTATCTGGAATATCATAATAATAATATTTTGAATAATTACTTATAACATCTTTATCTTTTGTAAAAGTGATTGAACTTCTATTCCAATCAACTTTAATAATATCTGCCAATATATTCAATAATAATAAAGTTGAAGTTCTCAGTTTTTCATCTCTTAATCTTAATTTGACATTTTTTGATTCATTATTAATATTTTTTAAAATTGAAGCAAAAGCAGTAAGAATGGAGGTCATAAATTGATCTTTCTTGGTTTTATAATTTAGTAAAATCTTTCTTGTGATTATAAATTGGGGATCAATTTCTATTTCTTGTATTGAATGGCCCGAATGATTAGGTAGACTTGATTCTAATCTTTTGCATAACGCTTGAATGAAATGAAATTGTGTTTCATTGAGTATATCGTCGGTATTAGTTATATTAGTATTTAAAGTAGTATCAGTACTAGTATTAGTATTTGTATTTGGATCAACATTGAATTGAAAAATATCCATTGTAATTTCAAATTATACTACTAGAAAGTGGATGATGACTATGCTGATGATGATGATGATGATGATGATGATGATGATGATGATGCTGATAGTACTGGGGTGTATGTACACAAATCAATAGTGAGAAAAAGGATAGATGGAGGGTAGTTTAATATATGAACTAATGGAGAAGGTGGAAGGTTGTGTTTTCAATTATATGGATGAAATATGGAGATGCAAATTGATGGTATTTTGAATGATTATAGTCAAAGCGACGTTGAATTTGGAATAGAAATTTTGATTGATAAAAAATAAAAACAAAATAAAATAAAAAGAAAAAGAAAGAAAAAGAAAAAAGAAAAAAGGAAAAAAAAAAAAAAAAAAAAAAAAAAAAAAAAAAAAAAAAAAAAAAAAAAAAAAAAAAAAAAAAAAAAAAAAAAAAAAAAAAAAAAAAAAAAAAAAAAAAAAAAAAAAAAAAAAAAAAAAAAGCACTGAGAGGAAAAGTGTGTATTGGAATTCGTGGTAATAATAGTGGGTATACTATTAACTCAGCAACAGTGACGCTATTAGTAACGGTATTAGAGAGTCAAACGGTGATCAAAAGTAGTGGCTTTTTTCTCTCCTCCTCCTCCTCTTCTTCTTTAGTGATGATAATAAAACAAGAGCATTGATATTATACAATAATGTGTGTGTGAGTAAAGGTGCGCATTCTGACTGCTTATGTAATGGCTGACTAACACAATCTAATTTAATGAAAAAAAAAAGAAGAAAAATAAAAAAACCGTTATGTATCGCCATGGCACCGCAGCCATTACACTCGCAACAGAAAAGGAGAGTTCACTTGGAACTGTTGTGTTTTCGGAAATACAATAATGGGTGACACTTTGACGTGCCAACGGTATAAATATACTCACCTGGAATATGTTTCCTACTAAAGCCGAACAGCATCTTGGCTGCAGCTATACATCACATCTTTACCCATGATTTCCAACATTCTTTTCTCTCTTTTCTTTCTTTCTTTCTTTCTTTCTTTTTTTTTCTTGTGCTTATAAAAAATAAACTTCATCTCAAGTGTCGTGTATTGTCGTGCAATATATCCCCCCCTCTCCCCCACCTTCTGTGTTGTTTCACTCTATAACTATACACATCTTTATTTCAAGCTTTAAATAATTCCCCATATGATGATAATATACCATATAACCATCTCAAATATGGTAAAGAAAATATTATTTTATAATTACATCCCTTATTATCATATCATATCTACATTACTAATTTTATAATAATGGGCAATAAATAGTATAAATTGGTGCAAATTGCAATACAAAGTTTCACTTTCATTATTATTTTATCTTGATTCTGTTGGTGTTTTTAAAACGTTAAGAATATTTTTGTATCGTTTAATTTATCGAGATTTGCGCTTTAAACAATTGGCCGTTGTGTGCCGTGTTTGTGTGTTTCATTTCCATTTGCTGTTCCACTATTTTGACATTTAACCATGTATGAGGAATCAACTGTAGCAACTACTCTCTTTTCTTTAAATATTGATTAAACTGTTATATATACTTTTTCTCTCCATTATGTAAGATGGTGTACACCTAACAATCAAATACAATATTTCTTGGAAGATTGTTTATTTTATTTTTTTTAGTTATTTAACTCAACTTGTATAATTATAATTACTACCATTGCAACTATAATCAATAATTGTAACTATACACAACTGAAAAGTGGAGATTTCTTATATTACAAAATCCATGGTTTTTATAATTTCGATACTGTCTGATTAGGTTTGATTGATGTTGGCTTCCTAACTGTACAGATTTGTGTATAAGGTTTAAATAGCAAAGCGTACTCTTATGCTATTTCGTGCTTAGTTAATAATTATTATATAAAAAAAAATACTTAACTATGGGAAAACTGACCACCTGAGAGTTGACTACAATGATTCCTTGACGTTATATACAATAGAAATTGTCCAAGTAGTCCATGTTTTTATGTTTCGATCAAGAAGAATTTTTCACAAGTAGATTTAGATGATTCTTATGGAAAATGTTGCAAAGCGCTTATTAACATTATGAGTAATCAATATTGGTAATAATTATGCTCACATAATTTTGGTTTAATAGAAAGATAAATATTTAAGTAGATATAATATGTATAGAATCTAATTAATTGTATTTAGTATATAAATACTAATAGATAGAAGTGTATATTTTAATAATTATCGAATATATTATATTACAATCTTATCTAATTATGTCCTCATGGCTAGAGTAACATTTATCTTTCTTTTTAATGAAATCAATTCAAGACTCATGATGGTAGCGATTATCCGAATTATTGACATTTCGCATTTTTGCAGCAATTTGAGAAAAAATATCAAACTTTTATTGTTTATCACAAACGCCGCCATTTCACATTATTCAAAGCTATGAAATCAAAAATTATATATCAAGTCAATGAACTTTATAAGTTACAACATAATGGACAATTTAATTTATACTTACCTGAATTATATCAATCAGGTAAGTATAATAACAACAATTTAAAGAATAATTATTTTATAACACAAACTGATATTTATCCAGTATCTGCATATGTATTCATCCACCAATCTAATATTACAAACTCGCCACCTATCGTGTCTAATGATTACAAAGTTCTACCATCCACCAAATTTCAACCAAGTTCAAATGTAAATTCGAATGCGATACAACATCCGATTGTAATACCAGTGATCAAAATCAATCAAGGATCTAACGTACCTCCTGGAGGATTACCCCTTAGTTCATTATTTGAAAACCCTAAAGGTCGCCAAAAACACAGAGAACAACAAGGAGAACCACAGGGTGTGGTAAACAGTTATGAATTATCAATTAGTCGCCCACAAAAAGACACAAATCAAGATGAAAATGTCGAAGAAGTTACGGAAATTAAGATAGACCAAGAAGGTACTAATAACACAAACAGTAAATCGATCAATAGTAGTAGTACAATAGCAACGTCTAATTCCAGTGACATAATTATACAAATTTTACCAGAATAAATAATGTTATAATATAAAGGTGTATTATAGTAAATTACACGCATTGTCTAAAGCCACTGAAAATCAGAAGAGAGAGGGCAGCGAAAAAAAAAAATATTATATGGCAGCGAAAAAAAAAAAAAAATATTATATAAATTACCGTGTGTTCTTTTTCATTTATGTCCCAAAGTGAAGATGAACAAAATGATTATTACTTAAACTTGGAAATGTATGTCGTCCTTAAATGAAAAATAAAACTATTCCTAACTTTATATTTATAGTATACCTGATCCAATTATCAATCAAGATGAAAAGCTATTAACAGAATTTAATACCATAAATATTGATTCAATCGTATGGAACTCTATTATATTAACGAGTTTAAATAAAATGTATGGATTAATTGGAGAATCATCACCATTTCAAATACCAATGACAATCAATTCCAAATCAATAATACTCAAAATTAATATTGAAGATTATGAAAAATTTAATAACTCATTTATAAGTTATGTTTTTAATTTAACAAAGTTTTATTCAGACTTAAATATCAATTGTCATATTAAAATTAACAAACTGAATAAATCATTAAAATCAACTTTATAAAATGTATATATATATAATTTCTTCATTATCTGTATGTATATCTTTTGTTTTTTTTCTTTATGTGTGTCCTTTACTTTTTTTAGGAAATGCAGCTAATTAGTGGAACTCTCAAAACCAAGATTCTCTCTCTCTGTCGAAAACTTGCAACACGATTTAATCATTGTACAACTATTGTCTGAATTCAAAATATAATGAACAATTCTTACATACTACTACTACTATTTATTCATCTCATAAATATAGTTACTGCTAATGATTATAATGATAAATTAAAAGTTACCAGACATTCAAAATTTGGACCTATAAATGATGTCAAATATTTTGATGATTCTTCAAACGTATTGATTTCAAATGACGATGGTAATAAGGTCTTTATATCTTTTAACGATGGGTTGGACTTTAATCATATTAAAGAAATTAAAGAACCTGTTTTGAGTATAGAAATGGACCCATTTAATAAAGATAGAGGATTTATAATTACACAATCAAAGCATCACTATTATACTGAAAATAAAGGTAAGTCATGGAAGAAATTTAAAGTTGATTTATTTGATCAAGATAAAGATAGATTAACATCAATTCCTAAAATCCAATTTAATTCTCAAGATTCAAATTTATTATTAATTTTAAATTATCAATGTCCAGAAGGTCAAAAACACTTGAATCCCAATTGTAAACATAAATATTTTTATACCAACGATGGATTTCATTCTGATCCAATTGAAATGAATAACATTGAAGCTCAATCTTGTAGTTTTGCAAGATCGAGTCAAAACTCAGAAATTGGTGAAAAGCAAACGATATTTTGTTCAACAAATAAATTAAATTCATATGGTCATGTAATAGAATCTAAATTATTTAGATCCAATGATTTTTTCAAGACAAAATCCCAAGTTAATCTTGCAGATTCAGATAATATCATTATTAATATGAAAGTTGAAGAAGATTTTCTAATTGTTGTTTCAAGAATGGATAAATTTAATGAAAAATCAAATATTGTTGTATTTGTTTCAAGAGATGGTGAAAATTTCAACAAAGCAGATTTAAATATCGATGTTAAATATGGAATAATGTCATTTTTGCCAAGTTCAATTTCTTCAATTTTTATTCAAATCATGGATTTTTCAGCATCTCGTTTTCATAGTACTTCGACTTTATATTCAACTGATTCTCAAGGTATACATTATGAAAAATTATTAAGTAATGTTGATAGTGTACAAAAGGTTGAAAACATCGATGGTGCATGGTTAGCAAATATAGATATTGAATCACAAGGTGATGATGAGAATAAAGGGTTTTTTGATTTTATATTTGGTGATGGAGAGTCAAAAGATGTAATGAGTAAATATTCTTATAATGATGGTAAGGATTGGGATTTACTAAAGATTGACAATGATGATTCATGTAAAGTTGAAGATGGTTGTTCATTACATTTATTTTCATTTTCGGAATTAAATAGTGATGGAAAATTTATAACTGGTCCAACACCAGGAATTTTAATTGGCATTGGAAACAAGGGTAATAAATTGAATAGAAATGTTTCGAAGTTAAAAACTTATGTTTCAAGAGATGGTGGTATATCATGGACAAAAGCTTTAGATAAACCATGTATATTTTCATTTGGTGATCAAGGTAATATTATTTTATGTGTTCCATATGATGATAATAAAGAACCAAGTAAAAAATTTTTTTACTCATTGGATCAAGGTAAATCATGGAATACATATGAATTAGAAGCTGCTATTTATCCAGTTAGTATTTCGACTACTATTGATGGAACTTCGAAGAAATTTATTATTGATGGTTTTACTGAAACAAATTCTCGTGATATTGTTTATGCTATTGATTTTTCAAATATATATGATAAAACTTGTCAAGATTCAGATTTTGAAGATGTTTATGCAAGAGACATTGATGAACCAAAATGTATTTATGGTCATAAAGAGAAATTTAGACGTAGAAAACAAGATTCAAAATGTTTTGTAAATAAATTATTTGAAGATGTTAAAATTTATGAAGAAAATTGTCAATGTAAAGAAGATGATTTTGAATGTGCTAAAGGATTTATCTTATCTGATAAAGGTGGTGGTGTTTGTATACCAGATGCAAAACAAATTGTTAAAATGTGTAAAAATTCTCAAGATGAATTACAATTGGATGACAAGATGTTAATTCTTGGAAATAAATGTGACATGGGCAATAAGAAACAAGGAGATTTTATTGTATCACAAAAGATTAAATGTAATGATTATATGAATCAACCAGATCAAGGTAGTGACGGTGGTGATAATCAACAAATTGTTGTTCATAAAAATGACTTTGAAGGTAAATTGTATCAATATGTTTATGTTGATCAAACTGATGAATTTAATTCTGGTGATAATATAGTTTTAAAAACCGATAATGATCAAGTTTATATTTCAAATAATGGAGGTGCTGATTTTATTAGAGTACCAGTTCATGATAAAATTATTGGATTTTATACTGGACCATTAGCTGGACAAGTTGTATTACTAACAGATTCAGATATATTTTATATTTCAGGAAATGGGGGTTCTACATTTACAAAACGAAAAGCGCCAACTAGACCGGATTCATCATCGACTGAAAAAGTATTAGTTTTCCATAATAATAAGAAGGAACGATTTATTTGGTTTGGAGAATCTAATGCATATGTAACTAATGATTATGGTGAAACATTTCATAAATTAGTTGACAATGTAAGAGTTTGTGACTTTGTTGGTGCTATATTTAAAGATCAATCTGATGATTTAATTTATTGTTCAAAATTTGAAGATGGTAAACTTGGATTAATTGAGATTAAAAATGATGATGATGATGATGATGATGATTCTAAGAAGTTATTATTTGATCATATTGTTGGGTATGCAATGACTGGAGAGTATGTTGTTGTTGCTACTATTAAAGATAAATCCTTGGAAGCAAAAGTTACAATAGATGGTAAAATATTTGCTGATGCTGATTTCCCAATTGATCTCAAAGTTATTGCACAACAAGAAGCATATACAATTTTAGATTCTTCGACAAATTCAATTTTCATGCATGTTACAACTGAGACAAGGACAAACTTTGAATATGGTACATTAATCAAATCAAATTCAAATGGTACATATTTTGTAACCTCTTTAGAGAATGTGAATAGAAATCATTTAGGATTTGTTGATTTTGATAGATTGGATGGTTTAGAAGGTTCAATAATTGCAAATATCGTAAGTAATGCAAAGGAGAAGAAGGATTCTAAAAAGAGATTACAAACTTTAATTTCACATAACGATGGTAGTGAATGGGATTATTTAGTTCCCCCAACAAAAGATTCAAATGGCAAATCGTATGAATGTAGTGGTAAACCATTAAACAAGTGTGCATTACATTTACATGGATTCACAGAGCGTGTTGATTTTAGAGACACATATTCATCTGGTTCAGCAACTGGGTATTTAATTGGGGTTGGAAATGTTGGTGAATATTTAAAGGATAAATCTAGTGAAGAAACATCGACATTTTTCAGTAAAGATGGAGGAATTGAATGGAAAGAAATCAAAAAGGGTAGATATATGTGGGAATATGGGGATCGAGGTACAATTTTAATACTTTTAAATGAAGAAATCACCGATACGTTATTATATTCAACTAATGAAGGAGAAACATGGAATGAATTCAAATTTTCAAATGAAAAATTAAAAATCTTAGATTTAGCAACGATCCCAACTGACACATCTCGAAAATTTATGATTTTATGTGAAAAGGATTCATCTACAACAATATCATACTCGATTGATTTTACAAACTTGTATCAACGTCAATGTCAATTAAATTTAGACAAACCAGATCAAGATGATTTTGAATACTGGGAACCTAAAAATCCAAGATCTCTGGATTCATGTTTATTTGGACATAAATCTAGCTACTTGCGTAGAGCTGTGGGACATAATGATTGTTTCATAGGAAGTGCACCTTTAAAAGCAGGATTCAAGACTCTGGAAAATTGTACATGTACAAGAAGAGATTTTGAATGTGATTACAACTACGTGAGAGATCCATATGATAACACTTGTAAATTAGTTAAAGGGTTAAATTCAAAGGATTACAAAAAGACAATGTGTTCAAAACCAAGTTCATTTCAATATTTTGATTCAACTGGATATAGACGAATCCCATTAACTACTTGCAAAGGAGGGAAACAACTTGATAATTGGAATCCAAAACCATGTCCTGGAAAACAAGATGAGTTTAATAAATATTATAATTTGCAAGTTGAAGGAAGTAAATTATTCTTCATAATGTTTGTACCGATAATTATCTTCATTAGTGTCACTTGGTTTGTTTATGATAGGGGTATAAGAAGAAATGGTGGGTTTTCAAAATTAGGCCTGATTAGATTAGATGAAGATGATGATTTCAATCCAATTGAAAATAATCAAATTGATATGATTGTTAATAAAATTGTCAAATCTGGTATTTATACAACTGCATTTTTAGTCGCTACTTTTAAAACGTTGAGAAAAATAGATCGTGCCTTGTTAGAAAAAGTGGGATCGGTGATTTTTAAAAGATCTCCAGGTCGGAGAAATTACGTCAATGTGCCAAACTTCGAAGACGAGGAAGATGAATTATTCGGCGGATTCCAGGATAATATAGATGAAGAATTGGAACAAGGTAGAACAAGTTTGAATAATGAAAATCCATTCATGGATGATGATATAGATACTTTTGAACAAAATGAACAAGAAATTGAACAAATTGATGAAAATGAAGAAAATAATGAGAGACTATTTGATATTGAAGATGATGATTAACTATAATTAAATAGAATTAAAAAGGTATATGAAATAAACGTTTTTTTTATATTTATAAATAATTTTTAAAAAAAAAAAAATATTTCTATATACAACAAAAAAAAAATATGGCCCCGACGAGACTTGAACTCGCAACCGTTAGATAATTCGCATACACGAAGTAATTGGAATCTAACGCGACTACCAATTGCGCCACGAGACCAGATTGAAACTAAAAATACCCTATGTAAACCAAGTCCGCTTGTTTCTTTGCACGGGGATGTTTTTTTTGTTTTTGGAATCACTCTAAAATTCAACTTTATAGACCATAAATAATGACTTTAGGAGCATCAGCAATTAAAATATTTGTTTAATATGGTGTTTTTTTGTGTATACAAGTTTCATTCGGGTGATTTTTTCAACTATTCAGTGGGAAAATAATTTTCTCTGGATTTTGAGGAAAAGTTTTCAATTTATATTCAAACTAGCTTCAACACTTTCTGAAATTTAAATGAAGTTTACTGGATATATGAAATTGAGTAGGAAAAATATAAATCTATTTTTTAACAATACAACAACACATTGGTTTTTTTTTCTATTCAAATATTCTGAATCGAGTATAGATTTGAAAAATTTCATCTTTTTCTTTTACGTATATATATTAAGTAAAATTCTATAATTTGACACTTGTTTCTTATTACTTTATAATGTGTGACTTCTTAATGTGTTAATGATGTTGTCACTTGTTGTTCATGGTATCAAGTTAAATATTTTCGATCGTGTAAATAATTTGTGGATGTTGATGAACCCCAATTGGTTCACCTTTCCTTTTCATATATATTAGGTCGAAAGCAATTCATTACCTGTAAATTAGAAAGTTATCGTTTGAAAAAATTTCGTTGTAGCATTTACAAAAATGTGTACATGAATTCAGACCGAACAACAGATCAGTTTGTTTCTTTTCTTTTTTTTTCTAGTATTACGTGAATTAAATTCTATACATATATACTTTCTATACTAAATTTAATCCCTTTTCACTTGTCTATTATAAAGGAAAACTTTTATTTATTTTGAGTAAATACCCTTCTTAGTTGTTGATTACTTTAATGTTTTATATTTCAATGAATTTACGTTTGTTTGAAATAAGATACCCAATTTTATAGTTGATTTGGAGATACTCTTAATTTTCTCCAAAACCTTATCTTCTAGTGGGAATGATCTAAATTTAAAAATTTTTATTTATGAATAATTTTGCAGCTTGAATATTTGCAAACATTAGACGCCACCAAATATTTAAGGGGTATTTCTTTAATTTTTAAAAACATTGGTCTAAACATATATTTAATGCCATGTATATAAACGATAAAAATTATACAATATTTTCTACATAAATTTTTGAAACTATTATCTAAGTATCAATTTTGCTAAACCTAAAGAAATCGATTAGTAAAGAGGTTGAATTAATCATAAAGAAAATAAAAATAAAACTAATAAAAAAAAAAAGCCTTTGCTGAATAACCAAAAACAATAACTAAATATTGAGCTCTTAAAAGTGTAAAACATTTACCTTTTACCAAAAAGTTTGAAAATAAACGCAATTAAATCTATATCTTCCATAATTATCTGAAATAGAGTTATGAGATTATTATCACCACGATTTTCAAGAAAAATGTTATGCTAACCAGATCATAAAACAATAATATTATCATATGCAAGTCACTTGAGTCATTTAAGGCAATTTTGAGTGTTTGGTATGTGTATCTTATGTTTAATATCTAAACTCAATTATGATAAACACATATTTGAGGCAAGGCGTGTAAATATAATTTATTTTTTAGTTCTTACATGAAGCAGTGTTATATAACCAATTTTGAATCACCAATAAAAATATATCTCTTTTCAAATTTGATATTAATGATAGCACTTTTAATCCCCTTTTAAACTGTGAAAGCAGATCAAATTTCCCTTTCTCTACATCTTTTTTTTTTTTTATTTTCCTTTTGAACTTGATATCTTATATTACTCATAAGTATGTTAGAATTATACCAACTAACATTTATGAGATATTCTGTTGGCGTGTTGTTGCCATTGCAGTTTCTGTGTTATTCACTCGTCCAGGTCAATCTATGATAAGCAAATTGGTGCAGTATTGTATTAATTGTTAAGTGGCGTGTGTGTAGATATTAGGTCCCAGCTTCGAGATGACACTTGTCTTAAAATGCAGAAGTATCTACTAATGCAAAGGCGAGTCTGAAGAAGTTCGGATATACTAAGTATGAACCATGCAGATAACAGAGTGCCGTTCACTAACTCAACAATGGAGGCGACTGTGAAGCTAAATCGACACTTTTGTGTATGGGCTACCCTTTTATTAAATCTTTGGATACATTTTTTTTTTTAGTGCTTTTGCATCTCTTTTTTTTGCAACTTTTTTTTTTTCGGATTTCCCAGTTTGTTTTTAGCCATTGGTTCACCAAAGTTAATAGATAACTTAAAGCACTATTTAAATTTAGATCATTCCGACTAGCGGATGATGCTTTGGAAAAAAACAAAAGTAACTTCAAAACAACTATGAAAATTTTCTTACTTCAAACAAACGTAAATTCATTAAAACATTAAAGTAATCAACATCTAAGAAGGGTTTTTATTCAAAAAAAAATAGGAGCTTCACTTTATAATTGACAAATGAGAAGGGATTAAATTTAATATGGAAAGTACATATGTATATAATTTAATTCACGTAAGTCTAGAAAAAAATAATGCATAGGTTTTGATTTTTTTTGGTCCATTGTTTTTCACTGATATTTCCACTACAAGAACGAATCAAGATTTTTTACAAGAATCACAGAATGAAAGATATTTTATATATTTTCTATACAATTAGCAACATTTACCTTTGCATGAACATTCTTCATCTTTTGAATTACATTTACATTCAGTACCATTTTTAGCACAAACACAATCTTTGCAGCATGAACAACAAGGTTCGGCAGGAGTTGAATAATTGACACAAGAACAAGCCATTTTTAACAATATATGATTTGATTAAATTGAATTGATAATAAAGATAAAATGAATAATAGAAAGAAAGAAAAAGGAATAATAATTGGGAAATGAGCGTCCTTAAATAGTTTTTTTTTTT